>JAAGAY010142938.1:0-65366 GCA_011801015.1 Ardeotis arabs | reverse complement strand
GGCACCGCCCGCCCCGAGCGGAGCTGCAGTCCGAGCCCGCCCCCCCCCGCCTCCGCACCCTCGGGGATGGATGTGGGCGGGGAGCAAAAAGCGCGCTGCCGCGCTTGCTGTCACCAGAAACGGGCCTGCAAGAAGCGCTGATGTCACAGCTCCGTGGTGGGGATGACCTTGGGGAGGGTGGGTGCGGATGGACCCTCTGCTGCACCGTGTCAGCTGCAGCACGGGTTACCCTGCTTTGGGCTGCTCTGAGCCCGACAGAACTGGCATTGTTATCTCCAAACATTGCTGGCTGTAGTTAGTGGTTGTGTACTGAGCTCCTGGTGTAAACTGGTACCAGAGCCAGGAAAATACTCCTTCTCCATCGTCCTCTTTACTTGACCTCTGCCAACACAGTGCACCAAAGGTCCTTGGAAGGAATGGTCTGAAGAGCCTCCCAGACCAGAAGCCATCGTCCTGAGAGAACAGGAGTTCTCTGTGCCCACGGAGACCTCTGTGTCTTGGGTTCATGGTTGTTGAAGTGGCCCCTACAAGACACTGAAGCAATCTGAGCAAAGGCCGAGAAGTTGCCCTGTTCACATTTCAGAGACCAGAGTGTCCCCTGGTACTCCTGGGAGGGGATGTTGCCTCTCAGTCCTGCAGGGATGCAGAATGGCCGTGGGTTGTCCACTGCTTTTGCAATCAGGCGGATAGGAAAAGAAACCAAAAAAGAATAACATTTAGAGATGGCTGTTTTTTCAGATGCCAGACTGAGCTTTCAGTGAAGCTGAATACTGAAATTATTACTGAAAGCTGTTTTGGGAAAAAGAAACAAACTGAAGGAAGCTGATGCCTCATGGAGGCATCCATTCTTGTCTCATTGGTCTCTATAATAATCACTCATGTTTCCATAGTGACATCCATCTGTGGCTCTCAAGTTACTTATCAAATAGTAATGAAATAGGTGCTTGCAGCTGCCATTGCAGGAATGGGGCCATAAACTTAACAGCAGACCAATCAAGCCAACAAAATACTGCCTCAGCTCTGTCTAGATGAATCTTGATATGAAAGTTAGTCTTCAAGACAGAGGGATGTAGACTGATATTTAAAGGAAGCAGAAAACTGACAAATAGTTCAATAAAAGTGGTAAATGCTTTTATGTGCAAGTATTAAATCTGGGAATAATGTATAAGTGCTTCCCTTCTTGTTTTTAAAGACAGCTCTTGCCTCTCTCCTTCCCTTATTGTCTGCTAACTTTGAATATCATGCTTGAGAATGAGTGCTGAAGATCTACTCCTTCCACATGGTGGAATAAATTCAGAGAAGAAATTATACTCTAGATGTTTCTATTATTTGTGCAATTTATTATAGATAGAACTGTAACTCCATCTATCTGTAGGGGCCCAGCTAGCTTAGTTTGCAACATAGTGTTTACAATGTAAGTCGCTTCAGAGCAAAACGGGAAATCATTTTGAACAGGCAAAAGGTGGCTGGAGGTTATGGATTTTCTTTTACGGCAGCAGTAAGTGATTCTGCTTACTGAAGTTAGCCTTATTTTATTTATACGATGGAGATATAGAATAGCCTAAATGTATCTGCCATGGTCTTCATGGAAGGTCTTCATGGATGGCAGAAAACTGAATTCACAAGTTTTATGGATAGGAAAACTCTTTGGATTATGTAGTGATACAACTGATCTGAACAGGTATTTTACATGTAAAGGGGGAGACTTTGAAACATTACAAAGGGAAGATACCAAATAAACAGAGTGCAGTTAAACATTATGACTCTGCAGCTGCAGTGAAGAGAGGTGGAATTCTGTTTCAGCAATTTTCAGTGTAAATGAATGCATCATTAATAGTATATTAAAAATTCCCCTTCCAGCTCTTTAATCTAATTCCATCTGTCACTTCTCTGGAGTATACATTGGATTTAAACTCACTCAGGTCTTGCAAAGTCCTTATTCTAGAATCCGAATTTTACAGAGGCAGAAGATCCTTTGGACAGCCTTAAAGGAGATGCTGTTATTTACAGACAGGCAAGTTAAGGGAGAAAAAAAGAGCACTTCTTGAATCACAAGCTGATGTTTTTTAAAATGTTTTTCTTTCATTACTCTTCTTTCTTGGTTCACTATATCATACTTCTTGTCTATTTCTTTTTTATTTCTTTATATATATATATACTTCTGGCACCCATTGTTTTTCTTCATTTTAGAAAAAAAAATCCTCTTTGGTATCCTTTGTTGCTTAGGTAAATTATCTTGTCCTCTTTTTATGATGAGCAGGTGGTTTTGTTTCCAGTAACTCTGGTTAGTATTGGACCCCTTCCAGTTCAAGAAAAGAGACTACAGCTCACCTGATTTTTTTTTCCTATTGCAACATCACAGGATGCTTTTGAAGCATTGTATTTTTCTTGAGGAGATGTTTGCTTTAGCAAAGATGGTGTCTGAATACAATTCTCAATTAATTATATCCCTTACACCATTTGCCAGAGTTAAAGCAGTCCATTTTCTTAGGTGAGGATCAAGAAAAGAAGAATGTTTGTGGGCTATGCTAATAATCTGTGCTGTTAAATGAATTTTATGTTTCAAGGTTGGTATAATTATGAAAATGTAATTATCTTTTGATTTTTATTAAAAAAGGGTTAGATCATAGCCATTAATCATTGATAGAGAACGTTACTGGTTTTTACATCTGTTCATATAATATCTATGGCCTAATGTTTGCACAGCACCCAGGATGTGGTTAGATAAGAAAATAAGACCTCATTGACCATGTATTTCTAGTATTTCTTATAGCTCTTGGTCTTGCAATCAAAATAATGTTAACTTTTATTGAAGAGCAAATGTCTAGCTAACCAGGTCATGGTGGCTGACAAACTAGAAAGAGTCTCAATTTGTTTTCTTTCCCTGCAATGTCAAGATTTTTAATTCATAATATTTGTGTCTGGGGAGGTGAATCATCATCACCATCAGCTCCTTCTTTTGTTGATTATATTTTTAATTTTAGTTTATGCAGTGTCTTTAAGTAGTTCCTTTATTTGTTATCCTAAAGGTCAAGCCCCTAGTTACGTGATAATATTTTTTTTTTATTTTTGGGACATGGTGCTTTCCTGTCTCATGGCACCTGCAGTAATATGTAATCAGAAATGTGCATTAAGAGCATTTGCTGATAAAAATTGAATAGGCATTTCCAAAAGGATATCAAAACAGAACTAGGGCAATTTAAAAAGTTCCTAAAAATGAAGGGAGAAAATTGATGGAAAAGAAAGGGACCTTAGCATGATATATTATTTTCCTTTGTGGTTGTGAGACTTAAGATCTTAAGAAATGGAATTAATTTTAATTCACAAAATCAGGAAGCACTAGAGAACAAGCTTAAGCCTGATTTATTTATTTTTTTTTAAATTTAGCTGTTGATGCATTTTCTTTTAACTTGGCATCATGATTACTGAATGTGAAGTATTGAATGTATTTTAGTTTCATCCAACAAGAAAGCAGTGCTCTGAATAATAGTGTAAATCATATAGATTTGGCTAATAACTTTAGACTGTAGGAAGCTTGTACTTTTAAGTCATCTATTGACAAACTGCAGAAAACCCAAACATTGTGCAAGTTGGAATATTTCAGAAAAGGTGGATTTGGCATTATTTTCATATGGTTACTATGAAAGATAATGACAACGTCTGCTTTTAATGGTCAAAGCATAAAACTCTGCAGGTTGGAGTTGCCCAAACACGCAGGATTGTTTAAACAGTGTTTGCTTTCTTCCAGCCTGAGCACTTGTGTGCCCCAAAAGAACGCTTCCCAGTTATTTTGACAGCAAGGTTGGTAGTTGTTTCACTCCTGTCTCTCTTTAAGGTTTTCCACTTGAGGACTCAGCTGTAGGTGATGATCAAGGTGCTGTGGGAACATTCAGAAAGCATGTTGCACAGAAGACAGCTGAGAACACTTCCTGGATTTCATGGCTTTTCCTATCTTTATTTTTAAAAGTTTTGGACTTTTACAATGGCTAATCTTCCCATGCTTGCTAGCAGACTCCTGCAGCAGCTTCAGGCTTGACCATTGTGTAATGCCTTTCCATCATATGGCCTCAGTGACAGCAAACTGTTGGCAGCACTCCCAAGTTTGGCACTTAGGGATATGACAAAGTCTTGTAATGGTGTTCAAAATGTATTTGGCATCAAAGATCTTTAGCCATTACCACTACAGTGGTGGTAATGACACTGCAATATGTACATTGCCTTTTGCTTGTGTTCTGTCCAATAGAAATTAGTAAAATCAATCATAAAATGGCACTACGTCATCCCAAAAGATAGAAATTATCATTTTTCATAGGAATAGATTAATTAAGATTTTAGTATTCATGCTTGCCACTCATCACTTAGATGCTTGCTGTCTATGGTACAAGTGAAAAGGAGACAAAAAAAGATCACAGAATCATAGAATAGTTTGGGTTGGAAGGCACCTTTAAAGGTCACCCATCTAGTCCAAGCCCTCTGTAGTGAGCAGGGACATCTCCAACCAGATCAGGTTGCTCTGAGCCTCGTCCAACCTGGCCTGGAAAACTTCCAGGGATGGGGCATCCACCACCTCTCTGGGCAACCTGTTCCAGTGTTCCACCGCCCTCATTGTAAAAAATGTCTTCCTTATATCCAGTCTGAATCTACCTCCTGCTATTTTAAAACCATTACCCCACATCTTATCACAATAGGCCCTGCTGAAGAGTTTCTCCCTGTCTTTCTTGTAAGCACCCTTTAGGTACTGGAAGGCTGCAGTAAGGCATCCCCAAAGCCTTCTCTTTTCTAGGCTGAACAACCCCAACTCTCTCAGCCTGTCCTTATAGGAGAGGTGCTCCAGCCCTGTTGCACTCAATCCCACTGTCCGTGTCACCGACAAAGATGTTAAACCATGCTAGACCCAATACCAACCCCTGAGGAACGCCACTCAACACCAGTCTCCACTTGGACATTGAGCCGTTGACCGTAACTCTTTGAGTGCAGCCATCCAGACAATTCCTTGTCCACCAAGTGGTCCATCTGTCCAATCCATGTCTCTCCAGTTTAGGGTGGAGTTTAGAGACAAGCACGTCGTGTGGGACAGTGTCAAATGCTTTGCACAAGTCCAGGTAGATGACGTCAGTTGATCATCCTTTGTCCTTACCAATGCTGTAACTGCATTGTAGAAGGCCACCAAATTGGTCAGGTACAATTTGCCCTTATTGAAACCATGTTGGCTGTCATCAGTCACCTCCTTATTTTCCATATGTCTTAGCATAGTTTCAAGGACGATCTGCTCCGTGATCTTGCCAGGCACAAAAGTGAGACTGACTGGCCTGTAGTTCCCCGGGTCTTTGTTGTTTCCCTTTTTAAAAATGGGGATTATGTTACCCCTTTTCCAGTCAATGGGAATTTCATCAGACTGCCCCGACTTCTCAAATATGATGGACAGTGGCTTGGCAACTTCATCCGCTAGTTCCCTCAGGACCTGCAGATGCATCTAATCAGGTCCCATGGACTTGTGCACCTTCATGTTCCTTAGATAGTCTCAAACCTGCTCTTCTAGAGACAAAGCAGCCCTTGAGCTCCACATTCCCCAGCAGCCCCTCCTTGTTGGTGAGAACAAGGTCCAGCATAGCACCTCTCCTCGTTGGCTCCTTTATCACTTGGAGAAGGAAGTTATCACCCACACATTCCAGGAACCTCCTGGATTGTTTGTGCCCTGCTGTGTTGTCCTTCCAGCAGATATCAGGGTGGTTGAAGTACCTCATGAGAACCAGGGCTTGTGACTGTGAGGCTGCTCCTATCTGTCTATAGAGGGCCTTGTCCTCTCAGTCCTCCTGGTCAGGTGGTCTGTAGCAGACCTCCACTGTAATGTCACCTGTCCCTGCTCTACCTTTAATCCTCACCTGTAAATTCTCTGTCAGCTCCTCAGCCATCCCTAGGTGGAGTTCCATGCACTCCAGCTGGTCTTTGACATAGAGGGTGACACCTCTGACACCCCTTCCTTGTCTGCCCTGCCTGTCCTTCCTAAACAGCCTATATCCCTCCATTCAAACTCTCCAGTCATAGGAGCCATCCCACCATATCTCCATGATGCCAATAAGGTCATAGCCCCGCAGGCATGCACACATCTCTAACTCTTCTTGTTTGTTCCCAATGCTACATGCATTAGCATGGAGGGCATTTAAGTTTGGCCCTCAATGAAACTGACTTGCTGGCTGGAGCAGCTGGAATTCCTCTGAATGCACTTTAGGTGCTTTCCTGCTGACCTGCGATCCTTCCCCAGGCTCTGGGCACCTGTTACTGGCACTGGTATCAAACTGACAGTAGTGGGATGGACTGAGGTTCCCCTCCCCTGGCAACGTTAGTTTAAAGCCCTCTTTACCAACTTGGCAAACCTTTGGCCGAAGATGCTCTTCCCCTTCTCTGTCAGGTGGACTCCATCAGCCTCCCGTAGACCGGGTTTCTCAAAGCAAGTCCCTGGCTGTGGCACCATTCCTGTACCCATTTGTTGATTTGCCAGATTTGACTGGCCCTTTCAAGCCCCTTCATCCCAGGAAGACTGATGAAAAAAACTACCTGCACTCCAGAGTCCTTTACCATTGCTTGCAGGGCTCTGTAATCTTTCTGATAGTTTTCAGGATAGTTTCAAGATGAAATCTCAATTTGTCTCTTGTGTTACAGTGTCAGCTTCAAACTTGTACTTCTCAGTGCTTGTTTTCTGAATTCACAAAATACTGAGAGCAAATGTGTACTTTACAATACTTAAAACATGTGAAGAAACAAAACAAAAAGAACTTACCATTTCTGTGCTGACAAAAATGGCAAAAGCATACATGCAAAATGCATATTTGATTTTAAAAAAAAATCAGTTCCTACTGTAATGTATCAGATCAGTACTGCAAGAAGAGAAATGCGCTCACTTTCAGCGTATGCTTTTGCAATCAATTGTATTAGAATGTTTTAACATTAGAAATGAAGTACTTTGTGGCCTTTTTTTCAAATCTCTGGGATAATGATATAAATATTTGGCAGTGAAAGTTAGAATTTTTGAAGTCACACAGGACTGTGATCAAACTACCAACTATAACAACTTGGCTTCTGAGAGACAGCTGCTTTTCTCTGCTCACCTTATTGAGAGATGGAAATTAGAAAACTTAAAATGTAGACCGTCTCAACAGTTTGCTATGCTATTGAATTAAAATGCCACAGGAGTTTCGATTACTAAATTGAGCTCCTATAGTTTGCATTCTTAATGTGGCCCTCAGGGCAGGTTCAAAAAAGAAAGAAAAAAGAACAACTTAATAATGCAAATAAGGTCCCCATGGGAATGTAGGTGTCTGATTTCTTAACAATTGGAATGTTACCTGTTAAAGTCCTTGAGAATTCTGCCTTTGCTGAGTATGCTCTCCACTGAACAAATCTTTTTTGGAAGTTAACTGCTTTTGCATGCTATGCCAGCGATGGTTTTGGGTCTGAAACTGGGTACTGAACCCTATGTTCTCAGCAATGCCTCCTGCTGATGTTAAAAATGGAAATTGGCAAGATATAAACTGCAAACTGGAACTGAAGACTGGTTTCAGAGGCAGAAAAAATGTGCCTAGGACAGAGACTCAAGCTGGCTGAGCAAGGGGGTTGCATCTGGGAGAGGTGGAGAGAACAGAACAGACTGTGGAGGGAAATTGGTACTGGAAGCTGAAGAAGGCAATGGGCCTGTCATCTCATTGCCAAATCGTTTTTAAGATGCACATTTTTATAATAATTTGTACAGTGTTAAACTAAAGACTTCCTTCCTGCCCTGAGGAATTTGTAAGATCTCTGCTCGTTGTGTCACACAGGGGTCCTAACTCCCAGTCTTCCATTAGGCAGCCTCTTTCCCTTCTTCTTACCAACACTACAAAAGGCAAATCAGGGGACTCAATAGCCCATGATTAGAAGACACAAAACCAGATTTTAGCAAGGAGTGAAAAAAGCTCATGTATTTTGAGACCTCTGGGTTGTATATTTAAGGAAAATAGGTAGAAAAGAATATGCCATAATAGCTTGTATTTACAAAGCATGAAGTATGCATTGTTATTTGTGAAGAATAAGAAAAAAGGAGAACCTATTTTCTTGTTCTTGTGCACATATAATTATGTTGGCTAGAGGCATAAGGTAGTTTTTGTTGTCATTTTTTTCTGATGTAGTTATCCAAAAAGACATATTTTGATGTAGTTATGCTGGATGTGAGGGTGCTTTATCTCAATTTAGCTTATTTCCTCATTCATACATAACACCACTAGAGCATTATGACAGCTGTACATGGCCTGTCTCGGTTTTAGCTATCTCTTAATAGTGAAAAGGGTTTATAAGCAAAGCTAATTAATATAAGAGCCAAACTCACATGAGGTAGACAAATCCAGGAAGGGCATTTAAAACTGAGACCTAAAAACACTGTGGTATTTTCTCTCAGTCAAAGAATATGTCAGTGTTGCTTGATTGACATTTCCTCTGTTTCTGAGACTCCAGGTCTGAACTTTATCTGCTTTCCTCTTGTGCAGTTCCACTGGGTTAAAAGGAGTTACTTGTAGTTTACACCCAGTAATGGCTGAAGAGACTCTTTTGACTGCTTCTCAAGACTCAGTTAGCTAGTTTTTTGGATCACTTGCTTTGACTTGCCTGAATAGTTTAAATGGAAATTATTTCTCATAATGATCATCCAAATGGTTTCTCTGTTTCCAAACAAATACTTCCATGTGTCCATCTTCTCTGTCCCTCTCTTCCTCTCCTTCTTTCTGTAAGAGCATTTTCCTTCTCCCCATTTATTAGAATAAAAAAACTCAAGGTAAAAGATCAAGTTACTATTCTATTCTGCTCATCCTACTGGCATACTGGGTTTTCCACATTAAAACTGGAAAATGTCAGAGACTTGCTCACTTGTAGGATGACTTTTATATGGCATAGATGATGCTCCTCCATAGTAACCAGTATTTATGTTTTTTTAATGCTATTTTTATCTTTAGAGTTACAAATGTTTACATTCTTTACCCTTCTGCTTTTTAATTCTGCCTTTCAGGTGTTATGGTTAGGGTAAAAAAAAATGTAGCCTTAGAAGAATGACGAATGTAGAAGGTGAAAACAGAGTAGAAGGGAAAGAGAGGAAATATTATTAGGAAATATTATTGAGGAATTATTATTTTGAGGAATTTCACAGGGACAAATATCTTCAAGCTAGTAGAAGTGGAATGATGTGTCATATTTTTGGAGTGGTTTTTAGTTGTCCTCAGTTTTTTTAAATTTTATTTTTGATAAAGGAGTAGAGAGGATGTTGATCTTTGCTTTTATTATTTCTATGTGCTAATTGTAGGCCATAGCAAGGTTTTTGTCGTTGATGAATAATAGTGTTGTCTGATTGCCAAATGGGTGTGCACTCTTGGCAGTGCTGTTGTGTATACCTGTATATCTGTCAGACAAGATGTTAATAAAGAAATTAATATGAAGTATGATATGAGAAAAAAAACCCAAACAATTGAGCAACCCAAATTTCAAACATTAATATTGCAACTTTGAAAATAAAAGGTGAGTGTTGAGTTTTATAGTAATTGTTTAGCCTGGTGGTAAAGAATATCTTGACTTCCAGAAGTCTTTGCAAATAATGTAAAACACATTCAAAACCATTATACTTAACACTGTAAAATTAAAAAAAAAAAGGCTGGAACCATAATTTAGATTTACTTGAGTAATGGTCACCTGTGACCTTAGTGGGAGCCAATGTGGACTCTGCAGTATGGATTTGTTCAGGTGCTTTAGCAGTATGCAGGCAAAAAGGGGATTGTTTCTTATTTACAGCTTATAAAGTACCGAGAAGCCCCATGCTGGCATATAGTCTGCTAACTCATCCCACTGTGCGTGCTTGTCAAGTTGATTTGCACGTGCACAGATCCTGAAAAAGGAGCCCTGACGTATGAAATGTGAATATGTCGTGTGTACATGGCTGTGTCTGCTGGCACCCACATGCATGAGGGAGTGTTGATCTAGATGATGGTTTCCAGCGCAGAATTATTTTTGTGATTAAAAAAAAATAACACTGGCTTCCACTGTTATGCTTAATGCTAAAGCTGATTGGTTCATTTAACCTGGAAAATACAGTCATATTGTGTTCATAATGTCATAGGATACAAAAGCCTATCCTTTCCACAATTAAAATAGGTTCTTCTTGTGACTGTGATAGCATAGAAAGGTGTTAATGAAACAAGATGTTCTTACTTAATTAGATAATCAGCTTGCACTTCTGGATATACTTTGTCATTGCTGAAATATTATATACCTAAAATGATTACTTAGATTGTGTTGTTCAAAATGCAAATATATTTTAGCTATCAGGCTCTGATTTATTTTTTGCTTGTAGCTATGTCATGAAAAATTAGCAAAGCTATTGTAGTTGCCACATCCAAGCTTACTTTTAAATATTCTACTTAAATTGCTAGAATCCTAGCAGAGTAGGATTCTTATAGAATATTGAATGGTTTTATTGAGGATCCAGAATATGCTTTTAACCTCAATAAGAAGAGTGTTTCATACAAGGAGAACAGCGTGAAAGAAAGCATGGGACTGAAGAAGGGGAACTTGCATGTTGGCAATACAGGAGTGTAAGAACATGTAGAATCTGGACCCAGTAAGAAGATGGAGGGATTGAATGCTTAGAGAAGACATTTCACTGCCATTACTTTGACTTAGGGCATGAAGTGTCAGAACTGATCGGATGACTCTTTAGTCAGCATTTAATACCCAATTAGCACCCTAAAGGATGAAGGACTCTTGTAATCAAGGAAGTTTTTACTCATCCAACCGAAGCAGAGCAGATTCTGTTTTCCAGTGCCAAGTGGCTGAGGTTGTTTGCTTCATAGCTATTCTCACTGCTCCAAAAGGGAGTTTGAACTGTTTGGTCAATCCCTGCTGGGTTCATTAACTTTGTGTGTTTGTTTCTGTTACCCCATTGAGAAGGGAATGGTTTGTATTTGTGTTCCTGAAAGAATGGACCTGAATTATTTAACCAAACCCCACTGAGCACGGAACCTTTTGTATTCAGTTGAACTCGTGCTCCCAGGGTCATTTTCATCTGCTCCTCTGACCTTGCCAGAGGGAATCCCTGTTTATTTCTTCGTTTGGTAGAATTGTTTATCCGGGCCCTGCTGAGGATAGAAATGGGCTTCCTACTTTCTGCTGCAAATGAGAACCATGCGAGACTATCACTTGTCCTAAAGAGAGAAAAGCTCATGCAAGATTTTTTTATTTCTTTTTTTTTTCCTTCAGAGAATTGGTAATTTCTTGTCTTGGAAGGTGTTGCAGTGATTCTTCAAGCAGGAGCAGGAATGCTAGTGACAGCAGTGAGATGAAACAAGGTCTTGAAGGTAGAGAAAGAAGGGAAGGTATATGATATAAGCTGTCAGGCTGCTAGGCTTTAATTCTCAGGCAGTCCATCAATGCATCGACTTGTTTTCTGCCCTGCTTTTGAGGAAAGCTATAGTAACATGAGCTACCTTAAAAAATCCTCTGTGCCTCAAAATGGAGGGAATGCATAGTATTGTTGGAGTACTGGCTTTAATTTCAATCCTAAAATGCAGCAGCATAAGGATTAGATCAGATCAAGCAGCTCTCTTGCGGACCATGGGCTGGCTTTCAAGAATTGTTTGTGTTACTGCTAAGGTTACCACCTTTAAAAAAAAAACACATGCACACAAAATAGCTGCTGTAGAGCTACAGTGAACCTGTACATTGATCTGAATCTTTTACTTGTGGTAGCTAAAAGTGTTGTGTTTATCTCAACTAGACATACTCAGGGTGGCTTGAAAGAAGTTGGTTAGTTCAGAGAGCAAAAAAAGAAAAGAGCTGTAAGGGAAAGGTGCTGCTGTTGCAGTATTCAGGCCAGCTGGGAGTTGCGTAAAA
Organism: Ardeotis arabs; assembly: GCA_011801015.1. Classification (NCBI taxonomy): domain Eukaryota; kingdom Metazoa; phylum Chordata; class Aves; order Otidiformes; family Otididae; genus Ardeotis; species Ardeotis arabs. Next base: position 53,465 of record JAAGAY010142938.1, on the reverse strand, counting down.
TTTATCTGTCTCCTGAGGAGCCTCAGTTGGCAGGATTTGTGTGGATTTCTGCCCATAAAAATAAACCTGCTTTACCCTGGTAGGAACCACGGCCAACAGTTGATCCCTCAGGGGTGAAAGCTTCTGCCAGCACAGCTGCCCCTCTAGACAAGATAGAAAGACATTATACTACACCCTTTAATCACTATGGGTTATATCACCTTCTTGTCTTTAAACAAAATTACTCCACCAATTGCTGAATATTTTTATCACTGTGCTTATATGTTAAAGTAGCACAGACCCAAGTACAACTGTCATGTTCCCACTATAATGTACACCTACATTTATTGCTTACTTGTTTTAAATGCCTCCCTTAATCATGGTCCAAATTTGTCTGAAAGCTGAGTGTACCTCCAACAAATATAACATACATTTAGCAATGTATATATCTGTATGTAAATCATAAGTTGGAGACCATCTTGCATTTTCTTACAGGCTGGAAACAAATATTTTTTGCTTAATATAATTATGCAACTATAAAGATTTGCTAAGTTAAAGCTAGGAGTTACAGGCTTTCACAAGACAGATACCATTAAAAATTAAGATGCCAGTGAAGGTAATAGTACCACTACATTCAAGCTCATTTTCCTTTTCACTTATATTTTGCCTTGTCTTCACAGCATCCTCTCCCCTCTGAAGAGCACCCTTTATTTTCTAATACTCAGTAAGTCTGATGTACACACTTAGATTCATGAATTAGGCTCACATACATTATCTGATCTGACTAGAAAAATGTATTTTTCTACTCTAAAAAGTACAGTTGCCCACAAATAATTTATGAAAGACGAAAGAAGGGATTCAGTAAAAGAATCTGAAGTGATCTGAGTAAACCATAAAAATTACAAACATATATTAATGGTTTGAACATATTTTGTTTTCATGAGCTACTGTAATGTTTTAAAAATATAAGAAAGATAGTGGCTGAGTTTATACTTCTTTATTTAAGGCATTAGATGATATTCAAATAATCATATCTTAGTTCTGCCCTGATAGAGTAGCCTTATAAAATTATTTTGAAGGTATTGCATCCTTTTATTTTGTGTACGATTATATGTATATTCATATAGACACATTTAAATACAAGACAGTGAGGACGACTGAAGGGAAATCAAGGCACCAGGGGAAACATGAAGTGTCAGTCTTGTGGTGAACAAGGCTTAAGTCAGTTATGGAGTAGTTTTTCCTTACCTTGGACTTTGTATGCTGGTAAGTTTTTGAGTTACTAGGGCTGTTAGAGCAAGGCGGGTGAGACCGCCAGCCTTTCAGGTTGGGGGATTAGGGAGGAAGAGTGGAGGGAGGGCAGTGAGTGCAGGCTGAAGCAGCGGTTGCCTTTGGGGAGGCCTGGCAGACTAAGGGACTGGTGGAGGAGCGTGTGTTTTTGCTGCAGTGTGTTGAAGTTTTTAATCCACCAGTGTATCTGGTTCATTCTGAAAGGTGGTGTACAAGAGGGGAGAGTTACTGCCATTTTGGAGCAGATGAGAAAATCTGTTTCTCATTACCCAGTACAGCAACTTTGGTCCTGCTGTCATTTATTCATGGTTCCTTATGGTCTTCTCCACTCCCTCCTTTTTATCCCTTGATGCTAACGTCTGCAAAAGACTCTTACAGGAGAATCAGGCAAGAACCAGCCCAAAAGGCTGCATGTTCACACAATGTTGGGCAATGTGACGTGCAACATACTTTTCAGATTTGCATTTTCTTCATACCTAACACACTCAAACTTGTGTACTGTCACACCCTATGGCATATCTTATTACTCAAGCTCTTATGTATCTCCAGTTATCTAAGCCAACAAAATTTCAGGCCTGAATTATAACACTTTTAACATAATTCACAGAGAATATTTTTGAATTACTGTTTCCTATTTTCTGCAAATGGTTCTACTATGGAATTTTTGAGCTTATTCAGAAAGTCTTGGCAGTATCTCTGGCAAACAGTTACTGTTCTTCTGGTCAGTTGTAAGCAGTCCCTGATGCATATTTAGTATTTGCATCACCAAAGACAGCCCTAGCTATTTCGCTACCTTGAGTAAAATATATTCTGTTGCCTCTACTCCAACATTTGCAAGAAATCATCTTTAATACTAAGCGCTTTTATAGGATTTTATAATACCACATATTTAGCTGTTATGAAATACAGTCTCACAAAATTCCATTATAAAAATTGATGTCTTATTAGCAGTTTAATCAATGCAGTCACAAGTTGGCTCTGAAAGTGGTACCTCTCCAATTCTGCAGCTCTGGGCAACTGCCCAGTCTTTACATAAGGTAAGCTGCCCTCTACGTTGTTCTGTAAGGCACTGAAAATTGTTTCAAGTTTTAATTGGATGGTTTATGCGGTGACTTATTTGAGTGAACTGTGAATTAAAATTGCACATATGAAATTTGTCCCTGTTTTTTATCTAACAAGACAGTTAGAGATTTACTTTTGCTACATGAGACTTGACTTGAAAGTTTACTTTCAAAAAGGATAGTATTAATTGGCTATGGTACGCACATAAATCTTGAGATAGTTTATCTGCATCTTCCATAAATTTTCTTCTATACAGCCATGATAGCCACAAAAATGTTCATAATGCAGTGTTCCTGAGTTGCACATTTTACGAACACAGCAATAAAGTATTGCAGCATATGCTTTTCAGAGACTCATTACTCAGCCAAACTGAACATACTTTTCTCAGCAATGAAGAAAAGATTGCAAAATTTCAGATTTCAATACCATACTGTTAAGCTGTGGATTTATTTCAATGAAGATGGAAAGAACATTTTTAGAATTTAAAACATTTATTTTTCACTTTCTTATTTCACAAGAGTTAAATAAACAAAAAAGAAAACCCTCCTCCTACCTACCTACCCCAAAACACTTAAGATTTAAAAACATTGAACTGGAAGAAGAAACTGGGTCATTATTCCCAGTCTCCTGCCATACCAAGAAACTGTATTATGAGCGTATAAGGCTGTGTTCATCCAAATGTAGAGTTTAGTAGCACAGGTATCTGTAGTTGAGCAAGTTATCTAGACTTACTTTATATAATGGAGAGATACAGGCACTTCTAGGCCACATATAATTTCATTATAGTTTAGATGTCTGAAAAAGGTCAATGAGGTATGACCCAGAAGTTCATTTCTGCCCATTCACTCTAAGTAGAACCTAGGTATCCAGATAACATGCAGATGTTAGCACTCTTGGTGTCTAATATGATGAATCTCTCCCTTAAATCAGAAAAGTCACAAATTGTGTGTAAACCAAAGAATATCTTCTTGCAGAGCTTTTTTACAAACTTCAATCTTCCCTAAAATGTGAAAAGCTAAAAGTATATACCAGTAGGAGAAACAGGAGAAATTGAGCTTGTCCTGAGGTCTTGCAGGGGATTAGACAAAAAAAAAAAAAAAAAATCACACCATCAGAAAACAGATTGTGACCAAACCTCCATTATTAGAACAAACCTCAATATAGCTTTAAGTACTATTGCTACTGCTAAAGAAAAGCATTCTTTCAAGAAAACCAACATCCTTCAGTTGTGATCAAAGGAAAAATTATGCTGTAATATTAATGATGTCACTTGACTGTGTGCAAAAGAGATTATTTTTTAAAGTGTCTATTAATAAACCGACATTTTACTGAAAGAGATGTTAGTGAGTAGCAAACCTGAGCTGAAGTTCAGATCAACATCCAGACTAAATGACTATAGACTCACAGAATCATACAGTAATTCGGGTTGGAAGGGACTTCTAAAGGTACAATCCCGCTGCGATGAACAGGGACATCTCTAATAAGATCAGGTTGCTCAGAGTCCAGTGCAACCTGACCTTTAATGTTTCCAGGGATGGGGCATCCACCACCTCTCTGGGCAACCTGTTCCAGTGCTTCATCACCCTCATTGTAAAAAATTTTTTCCTTATATCCAGACTGAATCTACCTCCCTCTATCTTAAAACCATTACCCTTCACCTTATCACAACAGACCCTACTAAAAAGTTTCCCCTTATCTTTCTTATAAGCCCCCTTTAGGTACTGAAAGGCCACAGTAAGGTCTCCCTGGAGCCTTCTCTTCTCCAGGCTGAACAGCCCCAACTCTCTCAGCCTGTCCTCATAGGAGAGGTGCTCCAGCCCTCTTATAATATTTATGGCCCTGCTCTGGACCCCCTCCAGCTGGTCCATGTCCTTCTTATGTTGGGGGCTCCAGAGCTGGACACAGTACTCCAGATGGGGTCTCACCAGAGCAGAGTAGAGGGGCAGAATCACCTCCCTTGACCTGCTGGCCATGCTCCTCTTGATGCAGCCCAGGATGCGGTTGGCCTTCTGGGCTGTGAGTGCACATTGCCAGCTCATGTCCAACTTTTCATCCACCAGTACCTCTAAGTCCTTCTCAGCAGGGCTGCTCTCAATCCCTTCATCCCTCAGACTGTTTTGATCCTGGGGGTTTCCCCGACCCATGTGCAGGACCTTGCACTTGGCCCTGTGAAGGGGCTTCGTGAGGTTCACATGGGCCAACTTCCTGAGCTTGTCCAGGTCCCTCTAGATGGCATCCTGTTCTTCAGGTGTGTAAACCACACCACTCAGCTTGGTGTCATCGGCAAATTTGCTGAGGGTGCACTTGATCCCATTGTCTATGTCATTGATTAAGATATTAAGCACTGCTGGTCCCAATATGGACCCCTGAGGGACACTTCATGTCACAGACCTCCATCTCAATATTGAGTCATTGACCACTACCTTCTGGATGTGACCATTTTTCCTTTCATAAAATTCAGGGTCCTGACTTTACTCTTCGCCTGACCTGTCTTCCTCAGGTCTGCAAACTCCACCAGTGCATGATCACTGCAGCCCATGTCCAATATTGACATCACTGATTAGCTTACTTGTGTTGGTGACCAACAGGTCCAGTATTGCATCCCCTCTGATAGCGCTGTCTATTACCTGGCTTAAGAAGTTATCCTCAATGCATTCCAGGCATCTCCTGGGCTGCCTACAGCTCATCTTGCCACCTTTCCAGCAGATGCCGGAGTGGTTGAAGTTCCCTAGCAGGACCAGAGCCTGTGAGTGCTATGCCTCTTTCTCTTGTAGCTGGAGTAAGAAGACTTTATCAATAGACTCCCTTTGATTGGGCAGCCTGTGGTAGACACAAACCACAAGGTTCCCTTTGTTGCTTCAGTCTATAATTATGCTGAACTTCAGTTTTAACAGTTTAAGCTCATGTGTAGTGTCTGGGACTTTTCCAGGAAGGAGTGGTTACATTTAATAAGTATGTGCCTATGTGTGACTGGGCAGCAAGGTGCAGTAAAGCAACTACATCTAGGCACCTATCTCAGAGAAAGTCTCAATTAAAAACCCATTGCCGTTGTTATTCACAAACTACACTGCCACATTAGTCTTGTATAGTGAGTTGAGTAATAGCCCTCTTGATATCTATACATTTTTATAGACAGTGGTCCAAGACAGTATTAACTTTTATTTTTGTCAAGTTCAAGCTGAGAATGAACTGCAGACCAACTGCCTGCTACTGGCATGCTCTGTGCCAATTAGCTCTGTCACTCACAGATACACTTTAGTATTAGCTCTGACCTTCTACCTCATGCTCAATTCCCTGAATTTAGAAGATCAGCCTCAGTGTAGGCACAGATTTAAGCCCTTCTGTTTGCTCTCTGAAGTGAATGGACACAAGGCAGCTATGGTCCACCACTGTGATGCCAAGCTGGTGCTGGGTTGTGCTCACTCACGTTGACCATGCTTTCAGTGTCCCCAGAGGACGGCTGTGGGCTCACTTTCTAGGGACATCATGGTGATACCTGCTGTTACTCATTCTTTCTGTGGCGGCTTTTCACAGATGCAGAAATCTTGAGGCCACAGGTGATTATTTTCTCTTCCCCTGCTCAGGATGGGACAGGGATCCTGTGGGAGGAAGGGCCTTGCACTGACGGGCACGGCAGGGGAGAGCGACACTTGTGCTGACACAAGTGAGAAACTGTACCTGGGACTAAACAGAAGTTGTCAAAATCTAACAGAGGATGTCCAGCACAAACTCTTCCTATTTCTGTCCAATAATAGGAAGCACGGCATTGTTGTCACCACAGGGTCTCCGACAGAGTTCAGCAACCCATGTTTATTTCCTTTTTGTCCTCTTCTTATGTGCTTGTGTCAGCAAGCACGTTCCCTTCCTGCTGTTGTTCTCAGTGCTGAGACCAACACCCCTTGCAAATAGTCCTCCCCACAATTTGGCATCAGAGGCTTACCTGTCACCACCAAATATTATCTCCAATGTATTTAATCCTTCTTGAAGAAACCATTTCAGATTGAAATTAAAGTTTTAGACAGTACAGAGATCAATTAAATGATACTATTTTCTCATGATTAAGCTGATCTTTTCCTTTAAGCAACTCTCATTGAGTGTGCTTCCAGTCATGCTAGAACTCACCTCACTTTTCATGCCAGATTGCCACAGGTCTTAGAAATGCAGATAATCATTAGCATCATTATTTTCAGATAAATTAAGAAATTCATTGAGAGAATTGCTTCTTCCCCTCTGAGTATTCAAAGTGGTGGGCAGTGAAAGTACGAGCAATTTTCTCAAAATTTGTCCCGGAGACTGCCTAAAGTTCCCAAACAAAGCACTTCTGAGAGCTTTGAGGCTTTAATATCAATTGCACAGTGGATATGTAGGACAGGAAAAAGTTTCAGGTTTTTTAAACCTGAGTTGTCAGAATGTTCTTCTGTGTATTTTGGCCATGCAGTTTCATCCCTTCCAGCATTTATTGGGTTAAGGCAAGTACAGTGTGTCAGACTGGTGAAAAATAGCACTTCTAATGACACACACTATTTTGTTTGCTTCTCCAACAAAATAGTTGACGTCATTTTTGCAATTAAAAAGGAAGGGCTTTTGATGTGAACTTGTAAAAGCATTTTGCTCAGAATTCTTGAGTGAAGTTATGATGAGGTCTAAGGTGCAACTTGCCTTTTCTGTATGCATTTATCTTATCATCAGTATTGCAGATGATTTCAATTTTTTTCCTATACAAAAATGGTGAGTTTTTGTAAAATTTAGGAAATTATGGAAAATAATTTCCGGAGCTCTGAAGCAAATTCTGCGTTATCTCCAGCGAAATACAGCTTTTAAAGTAATGTAATGGCTAGCATTGCTTATTAATTCAAATAAGTTTCTAATTACTCTATAAAGCCTCGTGGTATTTTACTATGCCTGTAAATGGAGCAGTCTAAAAAAATCTAAGTTAATTGCATATTTACTGTTAATTGCTGGACAATTTTGTTCAAATGAGAAAAAAATCAGACTTCTGCAACATGTTAGCTGCATTGAGTGCCTGTGATTTTGCTTTTAAGCTTCTGCTGATGATCTTTAGAGCATTTTTATTGCATTTTTAATTTGTTGAATGAAGTGATATTAATACTGCTCTTAACTTACTATATGTTTTAAAAGGAAGGTTCACACCCAGCTCCTTGCAGGGGGGTTGGACTACATGACCTTTAATGGTCCCTGCCAACCCAAACTAATCTATGATTCTATGATTCTCTGATCTCAGTACATGCTGAACTCCTGTAGCATTAGGCACAAACTATGTTCAGGTGTCCCCAGATATTAGCACTCATTTTAAAGGCTATAGTGTCTAAATACACTTTTGAATGTACAGAGAGGGTGATAAGGAAAAATCCTGCATGTCAGGCAATGAAACTGTGAAAGAAACCCTAAACAGACGATGCAATGTTCATAGACCTAGGATGCCCTTCTATGGGATCGTGTTCTGAATGCTGAGCTTCACCATAACCTCTTGTGCCTCAGTCATTTGAGATGCTTGTTGGCTTGGCAATTGGTCACACAAAATAAACCATTCAAACATCATGTGTGATAATCAGCCAATCAGGTCTCCAAAGAGTCTTTAAATGTTCAAACTGAACAAAGGCTCTGTATCTATCAAGTTCAGATTATTGTCTTGACAGCAGCTCTCTGCCAGGTAATGTGTTGTTTTTCTATTTTCTTTTAGCTTTACTTTGTGGCAATAGGTAGTTTCAGATTGCTAAGGTAATCCATGCAAAACTAATTGACTAATTAAATGCAAGACAAGTCAACACACCAGCACGCATTGCACAATATTTGCTATTGGCTTTTTAATGATTATCTAGCATATGTTGACAAAAGAGTGTGAAGCATTTTAAAGAAGAAATATTCTTACACTCTATTTACTCCTAAAAAGTTATAACAAAGATTAATGAATGAATGGTGACACTCCCCAGTCTTGTCAGGCTTTATAGATTTGATTGACATTTTTTGTTCATATATTTTGCCAACGTTTATGAGAAAGAGTTCAAAGATGAGTCTTCTAAAGAGAAGTTTTAAAGAAAGGGAAACACTGGTGTAGCTCAGGTCAGATTTCAGAACTGGTGTAGGTGAAATGTAAATCAGAGTTAGAGTGAAGGGTGTGCTGGAAGTGGTTCTGTGGCTGTGTGACTTGGATTGAATTAGAGGGATAATAGGACAGTGATAAAGAGTGCAAGCAAAGTGTTTGGCAGTAACATAGCTTTGAAGAAGCTCAAGAAGCTCAAGGTAATATGGGAAAAGATGAATGAGGGCAGAAGAAGGTTTGAAGACAAGTTGGACATAGCTGAGGCAACACAAAGGTAGATGGTTGCTGTGGCAGCATGTGTGGGAATGAAGCCTAGAGCCTGGGCTGAAATGGAGAATTAATCCCATGTGTTCTGAAGTAATATAATTTGCAAATGCAATATCAATTTTACTTACTAGACAAGTTTTCACAATAAACATCTTATTTTTATAAGGATTTGGAAGGGCAGCAGTAACATAATCCCTCTGCATGAAACCGAGTGATGGAATGAAGGCTATTCAGCCTTGCTGAGTGCTTACACAGTTGGTTCTTCTGCAATGCCTGAGATTTTTAGAATAAAGAATGAACGGTTGCTTTAAAGCAAGCAGTGTGGGTGTATACTTCACTGACACAAGTAACTGTTTCAGTCTTGTGCAACTTCTGAACTCAGTGTCCTATGCCTAGTTTTAGCTGTAGGCATTTAAGAATTATTGGATTCCTTTCACTGAAGCAAGTGCAAAAGTAATTTCCAATTCTGCTTTTCGGCTTTAAAACCTCCACCCAACCTAAACAGCTTTGCCAATAGTTAATGCACTAGCAGTTTTACAATGGCTGATTATACAGTTTTGGAGAAAAGTTTACTGAGTTTATTTCAGGGAGATAACCTGGTGAATTTTGATGCTGTTTTTGTCATCCCTGTTATCAAAGTTTAAAGCCTCAAGGTCTAATTCTTTGCTTACTAAGCTCAAAACTGACTGCAAAGCTGTCTTTGATTTCACTAGAGCAGGCTGATGACTTAGAGGCCAAAACTTTGGCTGCCATCTTTGCAACTCTTCTGATGTCAGAAGCACTGTAGTGGCTTACCACATCGTAAGGCTATGGACTTAAATGGGTCGAACTGCAGAACAAAAAATGACAAACCTGGTCATTGGTGATAGTTGTCACACTTGGTATTTTAATAGCTTTCCTTATATTTTTATTTTATTTGTATTTGCTCATTATATGATTTTCAATAAATCAACATGAAATGTTATTAATAAAGTATTTATGAAAAAATAAAATATTGAGGAAATAAAAAAATAAATAATAGTTTGTTTTTCACCAGTGACTAGGACCCCACTGTATATTCACATAGTGCCATCCTTGTGTAGAACTGGTGTATTATAACTTTCCAACAGTAAAAACAGTCGCTTGCCTGGAGGAGATAACAGAAAGGTATTCCTACAGGGTAATGGTAGAGAGGTACTCCGATCCTTACATAAAGAGGTCATGTTTGAACAAGAGATTTTTCGTGACACTGCATGCAACCTTAGTGAAATTTCAATATGAGGAAAAATCCTTTTGCTTTAACTTGCCTCCTAAAAAACCTGTTTTTCAGTTTGTCACACAAAATTGATTTACCAGTACAACTCCCTGTCTCCTTAAACAGTTAGAAGATGAAAAGAAATTAAGGGTAAAAAACCCCAAATCAGCCTGTCTTCTCTCCCCAAAGTCACAGAGAGAGGAAGCACTATGCTTGACCCACATAACAGAAGAACGCAGGAGAGTGAAAGATATGTGTGCAATGTAGTTGCAGACATTATAAAACAATCACTGCATGATGTTTCAACATTGCTTTATGATGTTTCCACTGAGATATTCCATTAGTATGTGATGATAATGAATCATGATTCTACTTCACTGGGAGCTCTTGCCATGACTGCATACTTTTCTGATTTTTTTTTTTTTCTTCCTGTGGATTGCACATGGAAACAAAGGAGAGAAATTATTGAAAGACATAAATAGAAGACAAGCAGCAAAATTATAATAGTACTTAGAAGTGGACCAACTTTTCACCACAGTTTTATTTTGACATTTAGTTGATATTATTTCATTCCAGTTAGAAGTGCAGCTTTAAATATATCTCATGGGGAATGTGAAAGAATGCCTTTAAAAAATGTCTCTGGGCAGTGCATATGTGTTTACAAAAGTGGGGGGTTTTTAATTATTTTTTTCTGCTTCTGTAGACATAGCTTGTCTACAGCAACTAATTTGAGAAAGAATATTCTCAGCTAAGATAGAGATTGAAACAAGACAAATGTTTCTTTACTGGTAACATACTCAATATCTATACAGAATCTCAGTTCAACTGGCAATGTTTCTCCCAAATCTAACTCCTACATGCTCAGATGGTAAGTCTTTAAAGCAGGGAAAAGTGCCATCTGGTGATTCAAAACAATACAAAACTGATGGAATCAAGTTCTTGTGGATGATAAGTGGAACTGGTCATCAACCTCAAATAAAATTGCCATATGTGATGCTTGGTTCTGAAGATCCTGAAGACTGTCAAAACGCTCAACTATCCCTATGATCACATTTCCTTTCTTTCGTTATACTGCAGCAAATTAGTATCATATGTTTAGTAGCAGTAAATCATAATTCATGCATTTCTTTAATCACAAAAGTGTCAGTATATATGATGTATGCTGATACAAAAGCTATATAGCATACATATGCCGATTATATAAATTATGAAAATTATAAACGTATACTTACCCTTTTACATTAGATTTTGAACTCTGATATAGGGATTCTGATTTACATGGATACTATACAGCACATGTTGTGTGTAAAACAGTAACAATCATGACTAATACATGAAAAAACTAAAGAAACAATAATAGGTTAGAGTAATAATTGTAACTATTTCAATAAGAAGCTAATTTTTTTTTTTTTCATTGATAAGTTGATGATGTGCCTTGAACTGCAGGACTGAAGTTTAAGCATGGAAAGACCATGGAAAAGGATAAGGGTAGGCTGTCACTTTGCTGTGAAAGAGTAGGCATAAAAATGGCAGTATTTCATTCAGCAAGTTCAACTCCTTTTTCTGGGTAGAACCGTATCTGATTTATGTTCTGGTTTGTGGTGAAGGTGAATTAGTAGCTAAAAGCATAAGATAAACTGAATTCTAGCTCACTGCATTTGCTTAAAGGCTCACATCTGTAAACATTTAGTCTGAATATTAATTTCATTTGTATGAGTACTCTGAGTATCCTGTTGTTTTTTATAGAGCACATTATGCAAAGTTGTGGTTTTTTGTTTCATCAAGGCTCCCTTTAAGAGGCTCATTAGAGTGAAACTTAATGCTGTAGGGTCTGGTAAGAATATGCAGAAGTACTAAAATGCTGTGTGTAAGCATTCACAAGAATTGCTCCTTTAGTTCTAATACTGAAATATTTGTTGGTAATGAGGAAGAAGCTGTAAAACGTGCATTCCTGTTCTTGGACAGATTTTCTTTGAAGTCAGCAGGCATTTCAAAAGGGTCACATTGTATATGTATTTCTGTAAATTGATCCTTCAGTTTAAAAAAAAAAAGAAAATGCGTAATACAAAAATAGCATTTAGTGAATACTAGGCCATATTCATTTTTCTAATTCGTAATTTCTGCATTTAAAAAGGATTTACTATAGAATTGTGTTTATACATCACTGTTAATATATATCTTTTTTACTTGAAAGCTATTTTAAAAGAGAAAAAAAAGCATGAAGGAAAAAAATGTCCTACTGAACACTTATGGGTCTGTATGGGATTGTACAGGCATCTTTTACATAAAGTTTCTAATAATCTGCCAAGTATGAGCTCAGGGTGTGCTGTCACACACTGTGAAGTTACAGCAGTTTTTGTACTTAGTGCCACAGAAAATAATGAAAAGAATCAGTATTTCTCAGCCAAATCCTATTTTGTAATCCCCTTTAACTTGCTTGTTACACTTTGTGTATTTGGGTATCAGTTCAGATTTTCCATTAGTTTACATTAGTGCTTTGTAATTTAAACTCTGGTGTGAATCTAGCACTACAAATGAATACTGTCCTCTGCTATTGTGTGTATGACCTGGTATAGATAACTTTATCCATAATAGACAGTATCTCTATTTTAAGGAGATAAGATGAGAATGTTAATTCTTTATATTGACACACAATCACTAGTTGGGTCAGGGAGAGTTTGCATAGTAGAATGAGCTCCCTACAATTGTGTACAGTCACCTTGATAATGAGAAATGGCATAAATATTTAATCTATTCATTTCTTTCCACTCAGAAGGTCAAGATGAACTGGTATCTTCATTTCTGTTTCTATAAGTTTTCAAATGAGTTTTACTTTTTGGTTTTCAAGTAATATTTAATTTGAAATATGAAAAGAACAAAATTAAACTCTAGGTGTCTATACAAAGTTAAGAGAATGAATAAAAGATAAATTCAGGTCATTGTAAATTTGGATAACAACAGTCTAATTTAATGCAGCTTAACTATTTTAGAAGTCAATTGATGGTCAAAGCCAATGTTACTGTAATGCAGAATGAGTGAAAGCAATCATCCTGTGGTGGCTGGGACTGATGATGACCTTTTTGCATTTATCATGTGATTAGAAAAGCAAAGAATTTTCTCCTCCAAGGACAAGAAATCTTAAGCTGTCAACAAGTATATCAAATTCTGTTCACAAAACTGGAGAAGGTTACGACATGCTTTCACCTTATCTTAAGCAAAAAAAAAAATAAAGAACTGACTAATTAATTTCCAGCACAAACAACTGATCTGAACTATAAATGACTGGACTGTTTAAGGAGTACATAGGCAATTTAGGAAGTTCTTTGAATTCTAGGACTTGACTGTGGCGTAAAGCCAGGCCTCCTTTGGAAGACTGGTGCTGCATTAGAGTCAGAATTCCTTCTGGACAGCATGTGCTGCAACAGGAGCTCTACCAGCCTCTGAGATGGAACAGCATATCCCCATCTGTTGCTGGCCAGCTGTCCTATACATCCCCCTCCCTTTAATGAGATCAGCTTGACAGCAGTAGTTATGCTCTGGAGCCATCATGCAGCTGAGCTGCAAACATGCATCAAAAGAGGAAGATGCACTTCTTTGGAGTTGTTTTCCTGTCTAGAATTAAGTCCCTGGGTGTGTTGGGCTTTCTAGCTCCCATTCAGAAAAAATACTTAGCATATGTTTGTGCCACTGAATTGCTGAGGAGTCTTTTTCTAGAGAGAAGCACACAGTCCTTGTTAGGAGACATAATGAGATTGTTTATTGAGGTTTGTTACAGGGAATATTTTTGGAAGAAATGAATGCTTTCCTGGTAACTACTGTTTTACAATGCTTAGTAGTGAACAAACTATTTTACATTTCATTAAATTAACCATTGTCTTGTGTCAAGAAAGCACTGATCACCGTCTCTAAAGACTAACTCCCACATTTGGGAATAATAATTACTCTCCCTTTTTCAAAATGTTTAATTTTGCAGTATGTTCAGGAAATACTCTGACAGTCACTGCAAAATACTGCAGTCCACACAGTGTCTTTTGAAATCTAAACCTGTAGGAGAAAGATAAAACACCAAGAAAACATCTCTTTAATGTTTGTTCTGAGAAAAAGGGATGGTGACATGGCTGTTAGGTCTATTTGAGGAGTAGAGTTTCGAAGGGAAGGGTGGTGGTTTTTTGTTTGTTTTTTTTCCCACTAGGTTTCAGGCAAGGTTCAAAGTTATTTAGGAAAGTGGAAAGGGATACAATACAGTCTTTGTGGATTTGTCTTGAAAACATGCATCATTAAAGAAAAGAAGAAACTTAAAATAGATTCACACTGAAGGGAGATTAAAAATATTGTAGGAAATTCTTATAAATTATCTTAAAAAAGAAAGTATTTTTAATTTGAGTGTCATTAATTGTTCCCTACAAATCTTTTTGAAAGAGCAGGAGTAGTCAGTAATGAGTAAGTAGTTCTTTATTATCTTTAAAATGTATACCAATGTTATTAAGAGAAATCTTCACTAAAACTCTGATAATTATATTGGTTACACTGTCAAGAATCCTTCACTCTGTGGAAGTGTGAATACTTGAAATAGTTTGAGGCTTGTTTCACTGGTCTGACTTGACTTTTTATAGTCTATATTCCTTGCAAGAGCAGGAAAGTTGACATATGATGTCAAATTGAAGTCCCAGTCAGCATCCTGTTTCTGAAGGTGTTTAGTTGGTTATGCACAGACTGTAAGAAACTGGGAATGTCTAGTACGATCTTGTAATAAACACTTGGTGGTTTGTTGTTCAGTATGCCCTGTGGCAATGAGTTCCCCTCTGTGAAACTGGTGTTTGCATGCAAAAATATTTATTTTTTTTTAAATCTACCTGATATTTTCTTTGTGTAGCTCCTCATCGTTGTATTGTAAGAAATAATAAGTAGTTGTTACCTACTATATATAATTCAGGTTTTATGGTGTCACAGACATAAAGCAGCAGGAATATGTGATCAATGTCTTTACATCTTCTTTAGGTTTACCAGGAAGAGAATTCTAATGTATTCCACTTTATTCTGGGCAGCTATCTGTGGTGGCTGTATGAAGCGTTAATTTATTTTTCTGTTCTTCCTCATTCCTATCAGATTCATTGAAGCCGAAGCATTTGCCCTGGTTGACAGTAAACCTCAGGCATTTGTGAAAGAAAAGTATGATAGAAATGGATATTGCAAAAAAAAAAAAAGGATACTTATTAGATAACTCAATGTGAATGTTTTTGGCTTGGTTTTTGTGTTTGCTTTGCAGCCTGCACTTCCCTGGGAATGCAGACATGGAGACATGGTGATGCAGCCTGGGTACCCAGGTTGCTGGTGGAAGGGAAGCCCCTGGTAGGCTGCATGCAGCAGCCAGCGCTCCCAAAAGAACGGTTAGGAGGTAACTCACACACATGCCTATGCTCCGGGCTGGCCTTTGCCTGAGGACGTCTGAATTAGGTCTCTAGGAGAAGAAAAAGTTAATCTGCCTTGTAAATGGCAGGTTGATGTAACTTCAGCCTGAGGTCATTATAACTTCAGCTGATGGCCTGGTGGTGGTGTGCAACTCAAGCAATCTGCAGCGGTAGTGCGCTAGGTCGAGAGAAGGAGGTAGAAAAGCAAAGCTAGAACAGTTGATCTGTGGGAAAGAAGGTCCTTTTGAGCCCCTTGGGCTTTGTCCCTTTGCACAAAGGGAATGATGGCAGGTGTGAAGTGAGGTGAGACTTTGAAACATGCAATAGAAAGGCAAAAGGACTGAGGAGATATTTGGAATGAAGAGAATATGATGTGCCTGACTATACAACACAGAGAAGACTCCATGAGAGGCAGCCAAAATACCCTTCCTTTTGGTGTCTTCTGGATTAGTACAATTACGTGGGGCTACAAGAAGGAGAATCATCTTTTTTTTGGGCATGATTATTTGAGCTTAGCTACTCAAATGCAGAAATCTTTATGCTGTGAGAGGGAAAGCCATCCCCCTTCTCCCTAGATAGTTTTATAACAATCACTCATCTTAATAGTATAAGTCGACATTTGAAAAGATCTGTTTGAATGAGAGTAAAATTACAGCTTCTGTAAATCAGAAGACTAAGCATAGAATCATAGAATGGTTAGGGTTGGAAGGGACCTTCAAAGGTCAGCTAGTCCAACCCCCCTGGGAAGGAGCAGGGACATCCCCCACTAGATCAGGTTGCTCAGAGCCCCATCCAACCTGGCCTTGAATGTTTCCAGGGATGGGGCATCCACCACCTCTCTGGGCAACCTGTTCCAGTGTTCCACAACCCTCATTGTGAAAAATTTTTTCCTAATATCCAATCTAAATCTACCCCCCTCTATTTTAAAACCATTACCTCTTGTCCTGTCACAACAGGCCCACCTCTCCAGCATGCCAACGTCCCTCTGGATGGCGTCCCTCCCCTCCAGCGTGTCGACGGCACCACACAGCTTGGTGTCATGGGCGAACTTGCTGAGGGTGCACTCTATCCCACTATCCATGTCGCTATCGCATAATGTGAGGATGAAGCAATTTTTCATTTTATGCACCTACCTCCCCAGAAAATAGGCACTTAAAATAAAGATACTTAATAGTGAAGTAAAGAAAAGTGGAAAAGAGAGAAGAAATCCCACCTAATGACAAATTAGGAATTTTTTAAAAGTAGTTTAACCAAATCTGGCATTATAGACACTTTAAATCACTAGTCATAAGTAGACTATCACTACACTAAAATACTTTTATAATGAAACAACCATTTAAGTGTTTTGGGTGTTTGTTTCTGTATCTTAACTGGCTTGAATGCTTTTTTTTCTCTTATTTATTTATTGTAAGACTTCAGAGAGTATGAATTGAGTTTTAGTATCACTGTGATACATAAAATTACTGATATGTCCTCAGTTTTAAATTACAAATGAGTCATTTTTAACTCGGAAATAAGAAAGGAGGTGAACAGGAATGTAACTCCACAGAGCAGGAATTTTTAGTAAGAAACTCTCTTATTAGGAAACTAGTTTGTATTAATCGGTATGAAATACACCATTGGAACAAAGATTAACATTTTTTGCTTAGTAATTAGTATCTGACTTATGAGGAAGACTTTCTGTAATGTATGAAAATATTAAAGTTAATTACAGTCTATAAAAAGGGCTTGTGGGATACATTGGATCCTTCACGTAAGACACATTGTTTTCTGTCCCTCAGTAAGTACTTTATTTGTTCAAAATGATCCCATGATATTAATTTCTGACTTGGCAAGAATGATATAGATCAACAGTATGTACTAACATCTGGCTGCATAGTGCAGCTGAATTACTCATGCAATAGCAGTAAGAGAAGAAAATGGCATGCAAATATAGACAATTTTACGCTCAAGGGCCCAGTATTCCTATGCAATACTGGTTAAATAGACTGACAAAGCAGAGACAGTTTGAGATGTGTTAATATGGGAAAATGTAATTAGTTACAAAATAAAAGTTACCGTAATTCAAGCAGTAGATATAAACTGCGGAAAATAGTGCTAGCTCTGTGTATAATCAAATCATACTGTAAGTCTGATGACTTGCTGGGTGTTGTAGAGTTGAAATAGAACACTTGAAAGGAAATTCCAGAAACAAGTCCTTCATAAATAGAAGTATTACATGTTTCACAATTAGGTGTATCAATGACAGAAATGCAGCTTCATTAGTTATTGCAACAGTCCTATCAGCTGAGTCACCAAATCGCTTCTAAAGACTAGGGTAATAGTTGATATCTATTCTTGAGGAGCATTTTATTTCTAAAAGAAAGGTGTCTGAAGGGCAATTTAACCTTAAGTTCATAGAAAAGTAGGTATGCATTAATTTCCTTATGTTACTAGGGAAATGTAGTTCTTTGGCTAAATATAAATTCCTCATCTCTCCCTTCCTGCTAATCATAATAGTGAAGAAGTTGAAACTGTTTTTCCAGATGGCACACAGCCGAATGTGTGGGTTGGTGGTATTCGCCCCTGGTAATAGAAGCCAGTGTTATGAAGAAATGGATGTATTGGCTTTTTATGTGAGACATGAAATGTCCACATAAAGTACAGACTATCCTGATGTCTGTATCCTGATGGCCGCATGTATGGGGCATCACACAGTAAAGCATTGCTAATGAGTCTGGGGGTAATTTTAAACTGATGAACTAGATCTTGGCCTCTGAAGTATCTCAATGGAGTATCTCAAAATGGCAAGTAAGAGAGAAGTGTACTTTCACATGAAG
This sequence comes from Ardeotis arabs, assembly GCA_011801015.1. NCBI lineage: Eukaryota > Metazoa > Chordata > Aves > Otidiformes > Otididae > Ardeotis > Ardeotis arabs. The sequence goes on along the minus strand of JAAGAY010142938.1, from coordinate 35,345 downwards.
GCTTACTTCCACTATTTCCTTATTTCTTATGAGGACAGCATCTGAACTTGCTTTCAGAGCATTGCTTATCTATTTATTCATGGTGAGTACTGCAGTTTCTGTAACACGTTGGCTCTGTAATGAACTGAAAAGAGGATTTTTCTGAACCTGTAGCATGAGTTAGAAGTGCCTATCTACTGACATTTAGCTACTTCTTGATCTTTTCTTTTGTTGCACAGTATAAAGAGTACAAACGTGATTCTGCCTACTCCAAATTGAAAAGGTTGATCCAACATTAGAAGTGCTAGATTTCCAGAAGATACTTATATCTTCATAGACAATGTTTCTGGGAGGAGATGTCAGGGAAAAATCTGACAGCATTACGAGTTATAAAAATTACTTTGCATTACTTTAATATTGCCCCAACATTATCTGTTGTTATATCAGCAGCTATATCTAACTTTTTTATTCTGAGTATCATATTTTAAACTCCTGTCCTTTTTTTTTTTTATTTTCACCTTGATTTCTCTTTCTTCCATCAAATTCACACCTCTATATATTAATAACCAGAAGTATCTTACCTTTTTAAAAAGGTATTGAGAAAAAATGCAATTTTGTTTCATGGAAATCTCAAAGATACAGTCATCTTTTCCTGGTTTTGATCATCCTAACATTTTGAAGAACAGAAAACCAACTTTATTCTTTTCCTATGCCCTGTAAGTGAGAATGAAGTCCATTAAAGATAATGGATTGATGTTATCATGATATAAAAAACAAGTATCAATACATTCTTCTAGACGAAAGCCTGCTTTACAAAGTTCTCATTTCAGTGTCTAATATAATGTGCATACCTGTAGTACTAATAAAAATTATTTTATTGCAGAATTAGTGTAATGTATAAGCTAACAAATAGTCATCAAACTACTTGAAAGACTAGCAGTAGACTCAGCTTCGGAGAAGCAATTATTTACTATGACTTTCCTTTCAACTTTTGTCACGTGTGATTTTCACAAGGTTTCTTTTATTACCCTGTGCAGTTGCCACAATAACAGCATGTCTATTGTTGGAAACCTCAGGCTGTATTTGTTACAGGCATACCATGCAAGTAGGAAAATTATACTTAAGCCTTGACATAGTATGGCATGACTTGGTTCATTTATCTGGATTCAGCCAGCTGAGGGTGGTTCAGCACCTTACTCTGTTAGGATAAAATTTACTTCCTTGTCATTTTGGATGGATCATTAATTACCTCTGTCAGGCAGTAGTAAAGGAGTTTGTAGTTTAAGTCCTGCAGCAAGTTTTGTAAAATGTAGGGTTATTTCTGAGGTGTGGTGTGTGGAATAAAACTAAAATAAGGCTGATTTTCGTTTGATTTTATTCCTTTTGACATAATTTCCAATATTTGTGACTGTGCTTTAGTTGCCTTGTTGCCCACATTTCATAAAGTGCTATATATCATATCTGAAATACTTAAATTGGCTTTACTACATATAAACCAATGTCTTGGATATGAAATGTTCTGATCCTTTTCTTCATTTCCGTTATCAAGGGAAAATTTAATATATTTCCTTAGAAAGAAAATTTTAGATTTGAAACTGGAAGTGAAGTGGACAGCATTGCTGCTTGATGAATTCTGAATTAATAGAGATTTTCTAAATAAGATTCTTTTGCCTTTTCATAAAAAGAAACTGTAAGGAATTTAAACAGAAGTGCAAAAATAATTTTTTCTAAATGCTATTTATTTTTTATATGACAAAGTGATGAAGAAAGGATCAATGATGGGAAATGGGATTGCTGAAAGCAAATTAAAATACAGATAATATGAAATGTATAAATATTATCCAAACTATTAGCGTAGACAGAGGAAGGGTTCATCTATGTATTTTATTGGAATTGGATTATGGCTTAGTTCAGTACAGCTAGAAGATATTTGTACCCTGATATGCAGATCCTCGTTTCTCACATGGAAATCTTTTCAAGACAGAATTTTAGGACTTCTGGCAATTACCCAGAGATTGCCTGTCGGTACCTGAGACTCACTGCTGCTTTCTCATATAAAACATGCTCGCATTTCTGCCCAGAAAATCTCAGGTCTAGGTAGCATTAATCTGAAATCTGCACATTCAAACCATAAAAAGTCAAACGTCTTCTTTAAGACTAAAGCTCCTGTAATGTTTGGAATCATATGATAGTGGGAGCTATACAGATGCAGATGTGTTTGCTTTCAAAATACATGGAATTTTGTTAGTTTCTGTATGAGAAACTTGGTTAATGCCTTGCATACACAGAATCAGGTTGCTATTGCCTTACACCCTAACTGTACTGTGTTACTTTGCACAGCATAAGTTTTTTAGTTTCTGAGAATGAGTCTTTATTTTGTCATGACATGAGTTGATTGCTTAGAAACTGAGATTCATGTAATAACTGGTCGAATTTAAAAATCATCCTTTCTGAGTCCTCATTTAAAGCTTAACTGTTTGAGAGCAATTCATTTTTCTAGAGCAGCTTTTTTTTTTGTTTGCATGCACAGGTGAGATAGGCATGCTTCAAATAGAGCATGAATCTGGAGAATTAATTATTAGGATTTTTGAATCATATCAAATTTTTTTTTGTTTACCTATTTCAATCAATATATTTTTCTTCAATTACTTGGCCATAAACATTAACATTTCATGACTTTTGTCTCAGGGACATGTTGGGGGAAAAACAAACCCAAAGCCCCAGTTTCATATAGATTTAATTGTTGGAAACTGCTATTAAAGGAATCTGTGAAAAACTTTACATAATTTTGTTCCAATAATAAATACTAGTCGGATTTTTTTTTTTGCCCTCCTGTGTGTAAGACCTCTGAAATTCAGGGAAGAAAAAAGGTTTATGGTAGGTGCTCCTATCCTCTGAGCCTAGTTATAAAGTCATGTGTCCTTCATCTCTAATTTGATCCAGGATCTGATTTTTCTAAGATAAAAAACAATTTTACTGCTGTGTTTTCTTCATTGTAGCCGATCTTTGTTATGCTAACAGTACTCTGTTCGCCAGCAGTATTTTGGAAAAGGGGATCAAGCCCATGCATCTGTATTTCTTGCAGGAAATAATAAATTGTATTATTGCAAAAAAACAACTGTCTGTATGCTGGATGCCAGGGAACAAGCTAAAGAGTAAGAAAATGGTTACAGAGAATATAAATTATTTTGTATTTGCTCCTAAAACTAGTATTTAATCAGACCAGTTGAAGAAGGTATAAACTGTTAAATTCTGAGTTGATAAATTCTATCAAATAAAACACAGCATTTTGGCCCAGATCTACATTGTTTCCTAAATCTGTTGAATGATTTCACAGTTGAAAGCTGTTTGGCGTGGCAGTTCTTCTCCAGAAGTGCTGTGGCATTCTGCGCTGCTCAGCTAAAGCAAGAATGGCTATTGGAAAAAGTGCTGCAGGGTGATAGCAAGCCACAAATAGTTTTTGAAAATACCTGTGACTTTGCTGTGCTGTACAAAAGAAAGCTACCTTAATTATTTATGTGAAAGCACCCAATTTTTCTCTGGTGGGACTAGAAAAGAACAGAAAGGAAGAGGAAACTGAAAGACCACAGAGGGAAGCAAACCCAGCTGAGATGGGAAAGCTAAGTGCTTCTTTTCTAAGAGGTGCATATGGTTATACACGTTACTGAGCCTGCCTACATTTTCTTGCGTAATCCTTCCCACCTCCTTGCATGACTTAACTCAGAATGTAGTACAGGCAGGGTCAATGAGGTTGAACTAAAACCTCTAGTCATGAGGCTAAAAGGTGACCTTGTTCTGCTGCGGTGCCAAATATTTTGTCTGAAATCTCAGCTGAGTCCTCTGGCGATATCCTTGAGTGTAAGCACATATATTAAAATATTGGAGAAATAAAAGACAGTTTAAATAAGATAAATGTGATGATACAGAAGGCAGAATAGATGACGAATACAATTGCGGCTTCAAAAAATGCTATGCATGCCATGCTGATTCCCCAGAATGCTTTCCTGTTTTGTTTATGCCAACTTTTTCTTTTTTTATGAGTAAATTCTACTTTGGCACAGAAAATATGCTAATCTGCTCCTCTTTCTGTGTCTTTTAACAAGCGCTTGCTCATGCTGCAAAATACAAGCAGACAATAGCTTGGCTAGTGCTGAATGTGTGGACTTTGCATATATGATTTCAGCTGATTGACATATAGCACCAAAGCCGGCATTGATTTTAATTTTTCCAGTAAAGCCTTACATTTCAGGATGAATACTGGCTCTTTTATGGATTGCTTCTTTCATTTGCAACAAGTAAAGGGAAGAGGTTTTTGCTACATCATTATTTCAAATTTTCAAAATCAGGATGTCATATTTTTCCAGTAGAACTTGGACATTGGATTTCCACTTGGCCCACTGAAGATGGAATCTGTTGAATTCAGAATAATAAAAAAGATACATTTCTTTGCCTAGGAGAGAGAAATAATGTGGGATGAACTATAGAGAGACTGTTGCTATCATATAATCAACAAATTAACACTGCTACTAGGCTTCATTCACTCTCAATTAAAAATGTGATTGGCATGAAATTGCCAAGTTCATACTGAAGTCAAAGGGGAATATTTTTGCAAAATCTGAAACATTGGCTTTAATCTCATCTGAAATGTTGACTTTAATGCTTTTTGTCTCTTTTTCAGCTAAAAGAAAAAAGACCTGTTATTGTTCACTGTGCAAAATATAAGCATCTATAAATCTTATTGAGTGTGCTAGCCCAAATAAGAAAGTTGAATTTTTAAATCCGTGAGTTTTGTGATTTTTTTTTTCTTTTTGAAAGAGAGAGTGAGAAAGAATGTTTCTGAAATAACCTTTTCCCCATTAAGTTCAGGTTATTTGCATAAATAAACCTTTGATGCTTTTTCATGAATATGGGAAAATAAATAAATAAACCCAAATTTAAAAATGGTTTGGATATTTGAGATTCTCCAGTACCAGTCTCATTGGAAAGTTTTGTACAGAGCCTAATTTTTTTTTCTATCTCTCTTTATTGTTCCAGAGAAAGGTCATGGTATCACAGCACTCAGAACACATAGAATCTGCTGCCTACCTGCAGGTAGCCTGCTTGTTGTTTTTTAATCTTTATACACCACTCTGGGTCCAGCGCCACAGCGATAAATGCTTTAAAAATGCAGATAGATTAAATAGGTTTTGACATTGGCTTGTGCAAAAGGCAATTTTAAAGGGCAAAAATAATACAGTGTTAAAGACCTTACCATTGAGAAGCATACATATTCTCTCACACTGAAGACTGAAAGAGGAAAGAAGCAGCTGATAGCCAATATGTTCTACAGCAGTCCCACTCATCACTGAGTTCCCTTAATGGAAAAAATAAAGATAACAAAACTGGTCATATATGGGCACTTAAATGGAGAGCTTTTCATGGCTGGAGAAAATGGTCTTGATTGTTATTTGCATCAGAGACATGTATTTGGCCAGTTCTCATCATCTCTCAATTCACTGCAATAAAGTTTGGTACAGAAAGGAGTATAAGCTTCATATGTAAGCCTGATATATATGCTTCATACATACTGATAATAAATACAAACTGATACATAAACTTCAGTAATCAAAGCCTCAAACAGCTGTGGCATGATAGTGAAGGCCGTTAAATTTCTTTTCCTAGTTGATTCAGAGTGCTAATGTTCTGTTTCTTAGTGTGGTCAGAAATGCCCCAGCCTTGATTGTGCTGGATGTCTTACTCCCATTGGCATCTATTAAGGAAGCAACATGAGGTCATTTGATATGCCTGGGCTGTTCTATGTTTTTAGAGGTTACCTGGTCAATAGGGGTTGTGTTAGGTAACACTGGCACTGCCTTTATAGTCACTTGCTCAATGATCAGAACATCACCTAATGTTCAGGTTTGTCTTCTATCCAAGAAAATTCTAGACAACATCTTTTCCATTTCAGGGGAGTACTTCAGTTGTGACAGTACTCAGGGGGACATTGTCAATCTGTCTTGATAGAATTGTTCTATTTTGGAGGCAATAATCTCATATTCCTTGGCTGCTGAAAATGCAAGTACTAACAAAATTTAGCCTGAGTAGGAGAAATTGCTGCTTTGGAGATGGAGATATATATTTTAGGTTTTCCTGAATGGGTGATCTTTCCACTACAGATGTATTAGACACCTGTAACAAACAACCAGTTTGAAAAGCTTTTGAGCCTAAATGTTTTGTTTGAAATAAAAATGGATCTGTGCAGGTTCTTAAGCTCTTTGTTGAACTGAGACACCAAAGGTTTGCCTAAAATTGCAAGAAAAGTTTGATGCAGAATGAAAGAATGGGTTCAGGTCACTTGAAACATAAGTCATTGCCTTGACTGGAAAACTAAGCTTCCATGTCAGATGTGGAGTTAAATATAGTCAGATATATACTTAATATTATTGGTACACTGATACAATAAATATAGATAATGAAAAATTAATCATGAAGATGAAAGAATAAATACAATGGAATCTACTAAAACCAAGAAATTGAAAAAAAAAAAGGAGGAATTAAATGTGTCAATCAACTTGATACATATCAATCAACTCATACTGGAGTGGAAGTATGCACTAGGTTGAAAGAGCTGACGTACATCTTGAAAGACTTAATACATCTCTCTGCTTCATGTTTGCTGTCCTGAGTACATCAACCTACTTGTGAAATAAATATCATACTTCAGAAAGGCTGTGTATTTTTAACATTCAGCTACTCAGCATTGATATCCAGAAGAAACACAAATCTACAATCAGTTATTATATTTGAATTTATCTGTATGTCACATTCTTCTGTGAAGTGTAATATCCTGAAATGCACGTAATAGTGTTATTATGGATAGTGGCTTGTTGATAAAATATGTCTTTCGTTGTAATTGATAAGGATAAAGACTCTGTCTTGGATTGTATAGTAGCCATTTTATGTCACTCCCATGGTGCAAATATACCCTGGAGTCATCTTTGTTTTACTGGCAATTAACAATGATTTTGTAGTTACTTGACAGCAAATGATAGAGTAGTATTGCATTATTTCACATCAGAGCAGGTATGTATGATGTATTAGAGCAAATAAACCAGTGCTTTGCTCTGTTAACAAACAAAAGAAATCATTTCCTTAAAGTAAGGTGTAGCTGCTCATATTATCTTCATCACAAAAACATATATATAGTGTATGTGAAATATGTAAGTTATTTTTTCCTTATGTAATTATGGAGGAGGCACAAGTACAACCTTATTGTCTAGCTCATGTCAACATAATTTCTAAGTAGTTTGCACTATTTGGAATGATATTTTTTGCATTATATAATAACTATTCACAAAGGATATTGTCGTATTTCACTTTCTTAGGTTTTTAGAGAAAGATACTGTTTGTAAAGTTTTTCTTTCAAAACATTTCTTTAAAATAATTCTAGAGTAGTTGTATTAAAGTGTTTGTTTAATGAACCTTGGAGATGTTCCACATGCAGAAACCAAAATACAGTGAATTTCAGTGAGTGATATAAAAGCTTTGAAGAGGGTGAACATGAGCGATTCAAGGCTCAAGTAATGGCCAGAGTAGCCCTTTAAAACACTCATGCTTTAAAGCCCTCATGCTTAAATTTGCAGGAGACAGATAAAAACCCAGTTGTTAGAAACCACCACCTGCATGTTCAAATGTGAGGTGTGAGAAGTATCAAAAGTACATAAAAGTTTGCTGTCATTCAAAATCAGACTTTTGTATTCTGTTCTATTGCTTTTCTGCTGTTCTACTGAATTGGCAGATTGCCATGTATGGAATCCCCCCTCTGTGTCTTCCAGACATATGACAGAAGGAGTGTACATTAAGAAACATTTTATTAATTTACATGCAGAATTTGTACATCATCTTTGCATTACTATGTTGTTTTCATTTAAATAACTGTAAAAAATCTATGAATTAGCATACAAAAAATTTCTACAATAGTCTTATTTAGGGATGGTGCTAGAAAAGATTAAAATTTTTCTTTGGTGGAAAATTAAACAGTACGTTGTGTTAATTTACCGTTTAAAAATGCACAGCTATCCTAGGTAATAATAATAGCTATTTTGTAATATATATGTACTGCAAATGTATGATTATAGAATGCAGCTAACTCTACAAGGCAGGTTTAGGTCTGATGCGTAACAGATAGAAGGTAGAGACAATTGAAAACCTCATAAATAGCCAGAGCTAGACGACGTCTCATGCACTCCTCCACAAAGTCTTATTTTGTTTTGCAAAAAGATGAGTCATAGCTTTACTCACATTTTGGAGATGAAAACAACACTATTTGCTTCATCCTTTTGCACTCTGATATTTGCTTAGGAAACTTGAGCAGGTACATTCAGTTACTGTCCTTTTTCACTTCCTAAAAATTAAAAGTTTATCAGTGGTGCATCTTTTAACAGTCAGCTTTATTCTGCAGAGGCCAATCACACATTTCCCCACAAAGGGCAAACAAAAAATTCTGTGCATTCAAATTTCATTTCATAGGTGCATATGCATACATTATAACATTTTCTGAGATGCACAGGCACAAATATGCAACTTAGGTATGATTTTCCATCGTATATTCTTTTTTTTTCGTGTAAATGGTGAAGTAAATGTATGCAACATTTTACAGACACAGTTTTTGAATCAGCAAATTATACTAGGAAGAAGAAACAATCCATGCTCTTTCTACACATTAAAGCCATACAGATTTATTTGGAGTTAGGGCAGAGTTCATTTTACCCAAGCTTTGCCTCTTAGTATAAATGTTTTGTTGACTGAAGAGTGTTTTGTTGACTGAAGAGATTAATCTCACCCTACATAACTTATGGGGAGGATGGGGGGAAAGAACAAAATCAAAATTCTATGTTTAGTATACAAAATGCAAAATATCATGAAAAGGAAATGATAGTACTGAGGTTGAACAGAACACAGATTTTATGCTTGAATCAAACAGATTAAAGCAAGTACAACCTCCCCTTGGGAACGCCAGGCAGTACATGCAGTATTTTTTTGAGAGATAAGTGAAATACTGAAAAGAGTGTTTGGAGAAGAATCTGTAAAAAAAAAAAAATGCTTACTTAAATTCAATCATCCCAGAAGGTGGTTGTTGTTTCATCTGCAGCTATTGACTGAGAAAGGGTCTAGCTAAATTACAATTAGAAATATGGATTTGTAGTTCAAATCCATCTAAGCCCCTTTGAAGTCAGTTGGGCTGTATGTGAAAGTAAAAGTCTATGTATAGGAAGTCTATGCGTAGCCTATGCATACCTGTGCACTGGTAGGATAACAATTTAGGACTTCAGTAGAAATGAGTAAAAGAGTTGTCTTTAAAGGTTTTAGAAAAACATATAAACCCAGAATTGGGTGTTTTCTACACAATGAAAATATTATTGTCTTGAAGACTGAAAGAGTAATCTTCAGTGGACTATAATGATCTCAGGCTCAATCGCAGCATAGTATTGCTTTCTCAAAAAAACCCTTAAGATTCATAAAACTCCTATTATCAAGACAAAATTAATAGATATATGGAGTGTGTTGTACATGTTTTTGCACATTATGAACAATTTTACAGGTAGAAAGTTTGGCTGAAGTCTTGGGTTTATGTCTAAGTTGGCCTTCAGTACAAATCATATAACAACCAAATGCGTATATGTATCTGCTTTTCATAAGGACAAACACAGCTTAATTTTTTTCCTCTGAACCGATTCAACTTCTGTCCTGGAAGGGACAACAAAGTAATTGCTTAGATTGATGCGCTCGTTGTCCTACATTTGATAAGGCTTGCTCTTGATTTGCTAAGCTTCCTAGTGAATATGATTTAACTAGTCTCTTCTGTGAATATTTTTACTATGCTCTTTTGCTAATTGGAAGCATGCAAATACCACGGACATCTTTTTATTTCTTGTCTCATTTGCTGTATATTATTTGTAGTAAACTGTACTGCTGTTTCTATTGCAGCTACTATAGTGAAATTTTGAGGATTTGAATTATTTTGATCTAGACTCTCAATAATGAGAATAACGAGTATTATGTTATCTCAGTTCACAGAAGAACAATCTGAAGTGTAAAGCTTTTCTTGTGATAGAGAAATGTAAAAGCTAATGCTTTTGAGTCTCTACTTTGGTGTTGTTTTGGCGAAGAAGGGTTATGTAGAGCAAAGCACTTTGGTACATGGGAGAAGTTTTATAGTTAGACGCCAGCATATATCAACAAAAGTGCATCTTGTGGATTTATCAGGTTGCTCTTGAGTAATGAAGAAATTCTGCTCCATATTCTTTGTTAAAAATGAGTAATTTACCAGCTAAAAGAGAACTATGGCAATAGCAAGTTCACATCACGTAACTAGCAGGCTGTTGCACTTCAGGACTTCAGTTTTCAGGTCTGCTTTTTGGGTCTGCAACTCAGACAGTGAAATACTTGGATCATCCATTTGTAGCAAGAAAAGGATTTTCTCTTGTTTTAATATCTATAAGGAGCACTTTTGTAACAGGCTAAGATAGCTAGTAAGTTCTGGTCAAAAGCTGGGGAAGTGGATGTTATAAAAGATAAATGGAGGGTGCTGGGATTAAGTAGATTCCAAAAACATGGGAAAAAAAAAAGAATTTCTAGATTCTTCATAAATTCCTGATATGAGCATGAGAGGGAAGTGGTTTCAGAATTATGTAGCACTTCTCTTGTATCCTTCAGTGGCTGGTCATCTCTTCATCTCTTTGAGTGTATTGACAAGCACTGAACAATTTTTCAGTGCTGCTGTGCCAGAGCAGAACCACAGGCTTCTTTCATATATTCTGGACGTTCAGTGGGGATTTAGTAAATGGCAGAATAAAAAAGTTGTGGATGGTACATGTATAAACAATATGATTTATATTAAATTCTTGACAAATTCTAAAGCTTGTTGCAAAATAGTCAAAGATTGTTTTAGCTGTAGCATTGTAGAAATACTTTCTGAGAGGCACAGCAGTATGTTGTACTCTTTGGATGTTGTGTACTGTGTTAGGAAAAAGTGTCCTCCATAACAGACAAGAGAGGTTTTTTTGATCTCCCCATGTCCAATTTCTCACAATGGGCAGGGGAGTACACATCACAATTTGATTAAACCGTGTTGGTCTTTAAAGTTGTTTTGTATATGTATCAGCAGGTCACCTCATTAACACTTGGACAAAGTACATAGTAAGTTTGTAATTAAACATCCTCTTCCTTCCCATGGAAATCAAATACAATCATAACTTCTTCCTTCCCTGTATTTGTTTATGCTAAAACATTGCTGTTGCCTGAATTATATTAGTTTTGGTACATACTTCAAATGAATTTTTTATCATCGTGTTCCAGACTGGACAAATAATCATCATACATGTACTTATTTTATGTAGCACAATGCCATGTTACCTGAGTTGAGCTAAATTGCCTCAATGAGCTAACGTAGCTATTCTGCTCCTACTAGCCGTGTTTAGCCATCAAGAGATAGTATGAGTATCTGCATAGTACTACACTGTCCCATGTGAATACTTACCTCTTCATTTGTTTAGCTGTCTGCTCAAAGTTATGGACTATCAAATAAGGATAGACCTTCTTTTACAGTCTTTTACCAGCATAAATATCAGCATAAGAAAGGCTGAAAGTTGAGTGTGCCAGACATAGCAGTCTACTTTAATGGTAGATGGTAGAGATATTACCTTCCCCTGCATGGTCCTCAAGGTGTTGTTAAAATCTAATTTCTGTACTTAAGAAATGGCAAGTGCATCTTCAAGGATGGCCCTGCATGGCCCCAAACACAAGCAGCGTGTTAGCATATCTGTATGATTATTCATCTGCCTGGAACTGGAGACAGTTGGAGTGAGGAGCATACCTTGCTGTCATGTTTTGCTTTTTCATAGACATGGGTATCACTGGTCATGAGATTAATAAAATTAAAATTAATGTCTCTGGCTTGAGAAAACTCTCAGGTAAACTATGGGTGTGAGAAAAATATTTACATTTTTAGAATACTTCAACTTCCTTTTATGAAGACACGCTGATACAGTTCTAAAAACATCTGCTAAATTCTTTTAAGGTGGATTAAGTACATTTGTTTGTTCATTTGTTCTTTCTTTGTTTTTATTTCTGTTTGTCTGTCTTTCTTTCTTTCTACTAACCTAGTATGTTTTAGTAATTCTGGAAGGACCTCTGGATTAATTTATTATTTGGCTATATTGTGCTTGGAATCAGTGGCTCACATTTTAACTTTCAGTGGCAGAAAGAGCTCACACATCAAGCCTTTATGGGCACAGCTGTATCAATTGGATTTTTCAGTTTGAATTATCTGTATGTTTTTAATTTTATTTCATACAAATAGATAGCTTGCTTTCTCTACTTTCATACAGCTTTTAAAATCTACATTAACCAAATAGCTTCTTACTTATGATGTAAATCCTGGGGAGTTTTTTTAGATTGGATACCTATAATTGAAGAAACTATTCTGGAATTTTCAAGATACAATGGTTCCTGAGTAATTTCTTTTAAAAGCTATTTTCCTCATTGGAAGTTTTGGTGGTTCTGCCCATTTCCTTTTTGCCTTATTTATGTAATTTTCTATATAGTACGTAAGTTTACTGTAGCTTTGCTAATAAATAGTTCATAATTCCTTAGATTTCCAAGTTCACACTTCTTAAACTCTCTGTGTCATCAGAAGTGTTCCTAACTTTTTCCATTTCATTAATAATATAGAAAATATTTCTTAAACTAGTAGCAATTTCCAAACTGGCAGGAATAAACGAAATGTGAACCCTGTGTAAGCTTTTGCGGTCTGGAGTTATTTTCCAGCCTTGGCCTGTTATGCATTTCCAGTCATATGCTCTAAGGAACAGAATCCAGATCAGTTTACTTGCTATTACATAAGCTAAGTAGTTGTCACTGAGACTTACGCATTAGTAACTATTTCCACCCATGGAAGTCATGTGCTGCACGAGAATAGAAGAAAAATATTTTCCCACTGTGTGTGAGATGATGCTTCCAGGCCAGGATTTAGGTGAATATGCAGAAAGTACACTGAGCCATAATACTGAAGTAGAGAGGAGAGCCAGGGGTTGGATTCTAATCTCAAGAGCACGGAGTAACTCTGATAAAGTTTACAGAAATTAATGTCAGCAGAATTTGAATTGGAATCCATTGCATCTTCATAATGTCAAATATTAAGCTGAAAGATGGATGTGAATATTATCTTCAGAAAAAAAATGAATTAAATATTGCCACTTCCAAATTATATGTTTATGTAAAAAGATATGAATTTTGATTTGGAAAACCTTAACTAATAGCAGAGCCTAAGAGTAGACTAGCTTTTCCCATCATTGATATTTTTTTCTCCAGCTTAGTATTGAGAGGATGATATTAAAATGAATATCTGTTATTATTGATAATGGAAAATCTGTTGCTTTGGAAAGATTATGCTATTTATTTTTCAAACAATGTCCAGCAGCTATGCAGACCACTGCATTAACACTGGCTTGAAAACTTAGCTCTTCCATTTATAAAATATTACAAGTAAGTGAAAATATAACTCTCTGTCTTCCAAACAGCAGAACTCTTAAAACTATATATCAAACACACAGCTCCAGATTTACATGACTTCTGTTATTCTAGGTGTTCTTCTTTTTCATAACATTCACTCAATGTGAATGTTAAAGATAAGTCTGCTCACATACTGAAAAGGCTTATATTACCAAAAATGGTTCAAAATTGGTCTATACAGAGTTAAAATCATAAGCTTATTCAAGAAGTTGTAAAGCTGATAACTACCATAGTTAAATATGAGGGAGTAGTATTAGAATTTAAACGATGGTACAAGTGGTTAGAAATGAATTAATAAGTGGATCAATATTCTTGCAGTGCGGGGAGCCAACACTTTGAGTTATAAAGGAAAGATTTAGCTGAGTGTATTAAAACTAGTTCTTTAATGCCACAACAAAGTTTTGGGTTGGGTTTTTTTTTAAAGGTTGATTAGTTTGACGGCTTATTTTTTTCCAGGTATGCAGAATTTTTCATCAACTTACTGTTAAAACTGATTGATTCTTCAGACCAGATCACTGACATTTTCAATTTAGCCATCAACATTTCATTTCAGCGCACTTCAATTTGGGTGGAGTGCCAACCTTTTTAGGCTAGATATGCTATTGACTGCTTTTTTTGAAGTAATTAAAACAGAATTGCAATCACTTTGGTTGAAATTCATTTCATTTAACTTTAGTCGTCTAGGCATTTAGTCATCCAAAGTAAGACAGTAATTTACGTTTCCCTTAAAGTCAATGAAAAAAGGTAGTAATAGAAGACATGATGAATGGAAGTCCAACCCCTGACTGTGACTGTGGATACAGATTGTGCTTTCCCAGGAAAATATGGCAGCACAACATAAGAGGTTAAAAAAACGGAAAGCATGTAACACCTCCCTCCCCCCCCCAGCAGAATTCCAATGAGTTACAAATGCTGCATTAATATTATTTTTGACAAATCATGTTAGTCATCTCACTACTTACTCAGCAGTGTTCAAAGTCTGATTTCGATGATGTTACAATTCCAATGTGGTTTGAGTATAATTTTTTTTTTTTCGGATGGGGGTTCTAGTTCTGTAACAACCTGACTTCAGTGACTGACTTAGTAATAGAATTTTGGCCTCAGCCTCTGTTTAAGGTGTGATGAAATAGGGCCTTAGTGCAAATGGGATTTTAATTACGCTCTCACAGAGTCCTTTATACATTTTTTGGTTTTTATAGGGCAATATCTTACAGGGCTTACTTCTGTTTCAGTAATCCTATTCTGAGTCCTCAAACAAGAAGAAGGAATTACATGACATGTGCCTTTATTCCAGACCTCTTGGTAAAAGTGAATTACACCTTTCATTATTCCCACAGCCATCAGGAACTCACATCTGTAATCATCCTTGTTTAACTCAGTAAACAGCTTTTGCATTTACATCCAATTATGTGCCCAGCTGATGCTGTTACTAAGAATCAGCCCATTACAATTCCAGACCCTAAGAAGAAAGAAAGTTACTGGGATTGTTCATTTATTTTTATCTTACAACATATGCCTTTCCATCCCTTCTGCTTCCCTCCACGGAGCCCGCCTCTGCCAACCTCCTAGGCATTTGGAAGAATGATATTAATATGCCTGCTTTGGATGTATGAGGGGCTATTACTTTCCCACACTGTCTTCAAGCACATACTTGTCTTGTTACTGCTTCAGTGAGATGACAAGTATACTACAATATTGATTCTTAACTGTAAATTATGGATGGATTGAATAGCTCCATGTTTGTTTCATAGATGTGAATATTTAGAACTAGTTCCTTCATCTTCTCTTCAAGAAAAAAAAAGTTTGTTTTCTCGATAAGGTATAGCTTTATACTTAAGATACCTGTAGTAATATATTTTAATATTGTTGAATATTATACTAATTAATACTGAAGTGAAATAAGCTTTAAAATTAAGTAAGACTGGTGATTATATGTATAATTTATTTTATTGTCACATAAAAGTCTGGAAAGCATTCACAGACGTGGCCCTTTGATTCAAGTCTGTTGGAGAAACTTTGCAAAAGCCAGCAGCTTTCTAAAATGCTAGATAGCCTGGGCACATTTTATCAGTTTTACTCTCGCACAGGGTGTATTTCTTCTGCAGGTTAGACTCTGGTGGAAAAAAGGCAGTAAAGTCAGATTCTGAGCATATCTTTCATCTACCTGTGTTTCATTTATTGCATACCCCTCAGTCTCTGAATACAAAATGAAAAAATTCAGACAAAATGAAAACTGTTTTCCTCTTTCAGGGTTATTAGCCAGTTCTTTAAGGCTGGG
Organism: Ardeotis arabs; assembly: GCA_011801015.1. NCBI lineage: Eukaryota > Metazoa > Chordata > Aves > Otidiformes > Otididae > Ardeotis > Ardeotis arabs. The sequence continues at coordinate 19,537 of JAAGAY010142938.1, read as the reverse complement.
TACCAGAGCTCATTAGGAGCTACTTTGCCTCCAGAACTGAGTAGTTAGAGCTAAATGCAGAGAACAAGCTCTCTTGATCCCTTCAGTCAAAGTCTTTCCACATCCTCCCTTTCTCCAAGTCAGAGCAAAACCTTCTCACAAAACTAACGATTTTTTTTTTCTCCAAATACTGAATATTGTTCATGAGACAATGACAATAGCTTGCAGAAGTTGGTGAGGCAAAAACGTTTGATGAGATGATATCCACTATACTGCCATCCTGCTTGGACTTTGTTAAAGAGCTGTTAATAAAAATAAGAAAATTTAAATTTCTGCAGCTTTTAAGCAAGGATCTTTTATAAGAGTGTAATTCCTATATAGCTTATTATTTTACTAATGCTACCATGAAGTTGTTTATTTCAAATACAGCAATTTAAGTAACATTTGTTAGGGGTATGTTAGAGCAGCAGACTATTCAAATCTATAAAGCAAACGTTGTACAACACCTCTGCTCCTAACTCAAGTATTAAGCCATACAATTAATCTGCATTTGCTACTTAATGATTTTCTAAAACACACATGTACTTAAAAAGCTCAGTCATAAGGACATTAGTCCACATCCCAGCTCTGCCACCGATTCGGGACAAGACTTAGGTTATTTAGCCTGATATCATATTTATTTTCCACGTCTGAAAGCGGATGATACTTCTCAGTCAGGGATAAGACTGAATTTGCTCAAGTTTGCAAAGCTTTTTGTGGTCCTTGGCTTACTGTGTGGAACTGGAATGCCGTACACACGTGCCAAATATTCCTACTATCCTACAGCAACTGGGGACAGATTTCTCACATACCAGCTCTTTAATGCTGGGACAAATGGCTGCTGAGTGATGGGGCACATTGAGGACAAGGCAGACAAAATGCAAGCAGAAAAGCAAACAGTTACTCTAATGTTGCAGAAAAGCAAAACTAAAACTCCCAGTAAAATCAGAGTCTCTGTAAACAAGAGAACAACATAACCCCTTCTCAGAAGAGTCTGTGACAAGATGTTGTATTGATAGCTGATTCTGGCAGCTGGCCACCGCAGAATATTAATGAAGCATTGGTACAAGAGCAGCCTGAACAGGTTGATCATGACTGACTGAAGTCTACAGTGCATGATATCAAGACACATTATCTGTCTGTAGCATTTGCTCTTAGTCTGACCTTGTTGCTTGCTTGCTGCTTTCTCTCTTGCTGTCTCCTTTTTTTCTTCCTTTCCCTTCCTTCCTCCTTCCCTCCCTTTCTCTCTTTCTTTCTTTTATTCACTAGTTCTCATTTGCCTAATTAAAGTTCAAATGTGCTGAGACCTATATAATAAAAAACGTTGCATATCAGATGTTTTAAAAGTGTTCTTTTGCCCTGTTTCTCTACTATTACTCATTACTTGACACATGCAGCTGTTAATACAGTAAGCTTTGTTCTTGTTCACCGCTTACATAAATTGGATTTATACAAGGGAACTAGAAGGAACTTAGGAGAAAATCCTTGTGCACAGTCTGACTCAGGGTATGGAAAGGCTGAGCAGTCTCTCTGTATCTGATGGAGGGAAGGGAGATGGATGGCTTTGCTCAGGATGCACTTCAGTCACTATTCCGTTGCTGCTTCCGTGTGCAGAGGGCAGGCAGTGTTTCTCGCTCACTGCTTGCCTATAAAAGCATAGGTATGAGCAGTGTTCGTTCGCTAGCTTTAAGCACATGATGAAATTCATATGACTAACTTAAAACACTGGTGGTGACCTTTATTTACTGAAGTGCTGCCTTTTTTTTTTCCCTCTGGTCGTGTCCTTTTCATGAACATCTTCACACATTCCTGTTTTTATGCTTCCTACCATATTTCTTTTTATTCCTCACAGCCCATGATAAGCTCTGAGAGCTCTGAAGAGGTATTTTGCTTGTCACTGCTTCATTCCTCACTCTTCTGCCTCTTCCCTTGTCAGTATTTATATCCATTCATCTAAAATGCTGTTTTGTTTTGGTTGCTAATGGATTTTGCAATTGTCCGTATACTACCTACACTACCCAGATCTTTCTAGTTAGGCTTAGATTAGAGCTAGATATATTAATGTGCTAGACTGCTTTAGAAGGTGTTCAGTTTCAGGGATATTAAGTGGAGATTTTACAGGAGAAAGTTGCTTTAGCTCCTGAGCAGATATGGGATATTTGAGATGTTAGATTTAATGTTTCTGAGAAAATGAATACTTTTTTCCCCTTGATGCAAATACGTGTTTATTATTTTTTCCCTTTGCACCTTTTATTAACTGGAGCTAAAACTGGCTATCACAATCATAATGGAACATCAGGGGAGCTATTATTAACTCTGCTCTGTGGGACAAACAAGAGGTGTGAGATACAATGATCCAGACTCTTCTCTGTGACAATGTGATGCCAAGCGTACCTTAGCAGCCAGCCTTTCACTGCAGCAGCAGCGCTACAGGCTGGCCATGCACTGGGCTTGGCAGCAGTTTGCCTCTAGGCTGAGGCACAGGAGCAGCCAATGCCCCTTTGCTCTTCTCCCTAATGCCCTCTTAGTTTTCTGTGAAGTTTTTGAAAGGAGGAAAGCACTGAACTGTCAGAGCCTGTTCTGCTGCCCTAAAGGGGATCTTTCCAAAATGCTGCTGCCTTAGTGACGTTCAGGAACTTTCAGCATTCTTCTGACTGATATGGTGGCAGTGATTTTTCAAAGTGGTTGTGTATTACTTTTAGGAAAAGGAGTGCTTCCTCAATAAATTGATAATCCCTTTCCATTTTCATACAGAGCAATGCCTTGATGTTGTGTGGCATTATTAAAATTTGTAATAAGAGATAGAAGTGTTGTCATACGAATATAAAATATGAAAACAAATATGCTCAAACCTTTGAAGTGTAAGAAAACAATCATTAACCTTTTTATAGGAAATAACCAAAAGTTTTCTCAGCAGCTTTCTGGGACAGATAGCAAACTCTGTTGTTTACTGTCACTCAATTCACAGAAACAGAGTTCTGCTTTCCATGCCAATTTGAGGTTTTGTGCTTTTGAAGGCAATCGATCATCACTATATGTACTGTAAGTTACCATGGGCTTTCTGAGATACTCTTCCTTCTAACGGGTCCTGATTCAGCAAAAACAAACTGTTGTTTAACTGCTTTGCCAAAGTTAAGTCTCAGCAACCAGAACTGTCTCTACTTGTCCAACTTCTTCTAGTGGCAGGCCCAGGTTTTCCTCACTGATGTATGTCCATGGACTAACATTAAGCTGAGACTAGAATAAGCAGAAAAAAAAAAAGTACATGCCAGAGGTTCTTTCTGGCCGTGCATATAGAAAGATTATGTGCTCAGTGTACACAGCAATAGATATTTATTGCTGCTAGCAGCAAATCTGTATGATGTGTTGCAGAAGCCGAACTACCTGGGCTTTTGCAGCCTTGCATAGAAGCCGGATGTTTTAGTGGTTGATTTAGCTGCCCCCTCAGAGATCTGCCAGTATCAGGGCAATGTCTACAGTCAGCTTCAGTAAAGTGGAGAATCAGAAGTACAGTGAGTTTCTCATCACAGTGCTAGCCTAGCTAATCTGAAAAGCAATGCTTTGCTAGTTTTGTGGCATATATTGCATGCAGTGCTACGTGGCATTTAACCTGAAAGTACTCCAGGCACTATTCTGAGCAATTAATATAAGCTGACACAGTTCATTTTTAAATTTTTGTTAAGGTAATCATATCACCCCCACTGCTAATGGAGTTTGCTATGAGAAATTGGAATATGCTGTAAGTGACACGGAAGAAATCACATAAAGACTTGCTGGTAATCATAAGTTTAACAGCAACCTGCACACTTTATCATCCACAGTTTTCGATACTGGTGTGGCAGGAGACCAATCAAGAGTAATAAGTTATCTAAATGCCACAGAAAGAAACAGGGAGGAAGGAGGAATTTTCAGTTCATACTGTCTGTGTAGGCTGGATTACACAGAAGAAAAGCCAGTGGTCTCCAGCTCTGTGTTTAATAATAAAGGGATTTGATAGTGGAAAAGTCTCAGAATTACAAAATGGATTCTTCGTACTAAAAGTTTCCTAAAAAGGTTATGCAGAATGTAGAAAGCTTAAGTTTTTAGATATCAGGATGATAATAACAGTATGAAATTTATTTCAGGCCTAAGGAGTTTTGTGTGGATTACCTATGATTTCTTCAGCTGCCTGAATGTGTTGGTTGCACCTCTCAGAATCTCTGTGTCACCCTGGTGGCATCTATTATCATAAATTCTAAATTAGAGAATAGCTGTGGAAAGTTTGTGAGTTTATTAGTGAAGACTTTCTGATGTCTTCTGACAAGTGGAAACAGAGCAAAAATAGTACCATCAAGCTCTATCTTGCTTCTACAAGTAATGTCAACATCAACTAATATGAAGATGAAAATTTTAAGAAGTACAATATTGAATTGTAATATTTTATATTTATTTTATGGATACACAGGGAATTATAAATCTTTGCATAGAACCCACTTTTTAGATGTTTTCATGAGATAAGCAAGAGGTATCAACAATGGTCAAAAATTGAGTAATGACAGGATTTGGTAAAAAACTATGTAACATTTATTCCTTGTTGTCGTTGCAGATTATGTTGCTGAGGTACTAATAAATCTTGCTAACACAATAGCATTTAGTGATAATTTTTAGGGATTTTTTTTTCCCATTGTTTCCTGTAAGTCCAATTTCCTTTTTTTTTTTTTTTCTGTTTAATTCCTGTGCTAAATCTACACTGTAGATAGTAGAACTATGTAAATTAACCCACACAAAGACATCACTTTCCAATAAGTGACTAATTGCAAATACAGCTTCAGTGACTGAGATCAGTGATTTGTAACAGTTGCCTCATACTGAAGAGGATATTTCAAATATTCTTGCCACAAGTTTTTGTGCAGAACAGATTTTGCTTCTGAAAACAAACAGTCACGTTCCATGGTCCCATAAGAGCTGGAAATTGGTCTCTGGCCTGAGAATTCTTTACAATCCCTGCAGATGATGATTGAATACTGTGGTTTGATAAAAAAGGAAAACTGTTTGAAACGTTGTTTCTTCTCTTCTTTTTCAGCCCAGTTGCAGAAGAGACAGAGACCAAAAATGCCACCAGCAACAGGAGTGCCACAGTACCCACCTCCAGATGGAGGTTGGGGATGGGTTGTGGTCTTTGGGGCTTTTATCTCCATTGGATTTTCCTATGCATTCCCCAAAGCCATCACAGTATTCTTCAAAGAAATACAAGAAATCTTTGACACCTCATATAGTGAAATAGCGTGGATATCATCCATAATGTTGGCTGTCATGTATGCAGGAGGTAAGACAGTTGTGAAATTTGCAAATATTATAGGGTTGGTTTTTTTTTTTTTTTTACTATGATTTTAAAGTATTTAAAGTTACTACCTGATTTTATCATTAGTACCTAATGAATTTACCAAAATACATGCTTCTTTTTGTATCATGCTTTATCAGAGAGTACTGATAGCCACACCATCTATAAAGAACTGTTTACTTTCTCTTTTAAAACATTTTATATTCTCATCCTTTCTGTTTTCCCCTTAGGGCCTTTTGTTTGTTCCTCTACCTAATTCTATTTTACAATTTTGCCCTAAATTCAGAGTTTCTGAGAGTCACATTTTCCAACAAAGCAATGCCCAAGTAACTTCCCCTGGGGCTGTGGGTACATTTACTTGGTTTCCGCTGCCTCAGTGAGATCTCTCAGTAGATCAGATGATGGTGCTTAAACACAGAAAATTACGGTAGTAATGAGGGTTCATTAGTCAGCCACAGGTATTGCTCTGTAGGCAGAGGTTTTATATCTTGTCCCTATTTGTCCTAAAATAAAATCCTACTTTCCATTTAGGCCAAGAGCCATGTTTCATACATGCCATCTTTATGACAGCTAAGATACAGACAATCTCATTCTTGTGACTGAAATGAACAGTGAACATAAATTCTCTGATAATCTTTTTTCTTGTGAGCAAGCACCTAAAGAACAAGACAGATGAAAAAGGATTTTGAAGTATAAAGCCATGTTGAAGTACTAAGTGTCAAACCTACTTTGGCAGGTTTTGTGTCTATCAACCTCAAAGACTAACTGTTAAATTCTACTTGATTTCTTCATTCTTTCATTTTTTTTTTTTTTTTTTTTTAAGTATTGGTGGGAGCTAGCTGCTACCTAGGCAAAACACTTTTTCAGGCAGTCTAGAGGTCTGAATAAGAGATTATTTCACAAAATAGATGAGGCATTGCCCTTTCTTTGGATGTTAGGAGGTAACCACTTGGAACATCTCAGACTGTTTGCAATGATGGAGCAATTAAATGTACACATTTATATGTATATGTGTGTATATATATGTACACGTGTATAAATGTATGTACACAGAAACTGAAAACATTGTGTCACTAGCACATTGAGATTCAGTATCTTTAATCACTGAAGAGCATCACTCCAATATTTTTCAGTAGTGGTATCTGTGTAATAGTAAAGTACAGTATTATCTGGTCCAGTAAATAACCTATTGAAGGAAGCATGAAGTCTCATTTTTAGCATGGTAATTTTTTTGTCTCTGATTTCAGCCTACCTAAGTTTTAACACTTGAATGACCCTAGCTCCTTCAGCAGTCAGGGAAGCGAGGTAGGTGCCTACAAAGAGGAATTCAGGCTACCTAAGCTGCTTTCTTCAAGTACCTGTTTTTCCCTTCTGACTATAAAAGTGAATGTGCAGCCAGCGTAGCATTAGTTTAAGCAATGCAGGTAAATATTTTTCAGTTAATGGAATGGAAAAACAGATCCTTTTTTCAAATGCTGGCAGAGGCAGAGACCTTATAAAGACATCTTGACAAGTGGTGTCAATGTCAACAAAAGGTTGCTGTTCAGATATTTTGATCCCATTTTTATTCATATACTAGTAGAGAATCATAAAGGATGTTATAGGACCAGCAACAATAGACAAGTGATTCACCAAGTGAAGAAGTAACTTGAACTAATGCAATCAAGAGTGGAGAAAAAAGGCAAGTATATCCCATCACATTCAGGTCCCCTCTAATGTAATTACTTCTTAAGGATGCATCAGCACTTGCACTATGGAGTGTACGTGTGTAACTGTGGAGGCCCCTGAACAACTGCTGGAACCGTCTGGAACACAGTGTTGAGAAGCTGGAGTTTGTTTCTGCTTTCCCTATGCTGTGACTTTTGGCTTGGACTCTTTCACCACATTTTCTGATCAGAGCTAAATTTTCTAAGGGCAGATGTACTTTACAGAGCAGATGCTGTTCTTTTTTTTTTAAAAAAAATCTTTGAATAACATTTAATTTATGCCTTTTCTGTCATCTCAAAAGCTCACCCAAGTTTTATTAACAGTACAGATGAAAATCACAGGACGTTTAACTGCAGTAATTTTTATCTCTGAGGTTCAATGTGCACAACTTTTAATGTAAAATATGAAGCATTCAGTACTTTCTCTAATACTTCTTTTACTGTTCTGAGTACCAGTATGCTAACTTCACCTGACATTAAATATTACAAAATATTTTACTATTAATTCTACTAACATGTACCCCAGTCACTATGAAGATTATCAGCACAGAAACAGCAGGCAAAGTTATTTGAATATCTTGTTATAGAGTTGTGGTTTTAAAATGCTGAGAATGACGACCCTGTGTGATATAAACACTCTTTGAAGCCATGGCTTCTCTAGAACCACTTCCTAAAAAATAGACCACTTAGACAATCACTGGCAGAATATGAAATAGCAACCAGGAAAAACATTTCTGAAGGAAATCACTCCATTGTTTTTACTGTCTGAAGGTGGTTTGATTCCTTAGCATTTGATGTGCTGCAATGTGAAATACATGTTCAGGCCATGAGTACAAGGTGTATTGTTTACTATGAAGTGTGATATGTACATCTGTGATGAACACTCTGTTCATCATACTACTAATTAAGGTAACCTGAAAACATCTAATATCTATCATCCTCATTAGAGCTTAGCATTCGACCTATTAATCATCACAGTGGGGTCAGTGAATACGTTAGAGTCTGTGCAGATGCTCTTGCTTTGGAGGCTGCAGCCTCTTGCAGTAATTAGCTGGCATCTGTGTTTCAGTAACAAGGTATTAACTTACCTTTCAATGTCTGAGGAAAAAAAAAAAGAAACTAATAAAAGGCATCCAGTAAGGAGCTCAAAGAATGTTAATTATGTTTATCACTTACTTCATACTTAGAATAAATGGCATTAAATTATAGCAGACCATCTGGCAATCCATATGGTCTGCTGCAGTCCTGGTTAATTCCAGCAAATAGGTCAATCACAGCATTCACCCTGTTAGGAAAGCACTAAGCAGGGGTGACAAATCTGATAAATCAAATCAATATGAAACTCTTTTGCTCTTTCAGTCTGGCATAATATGCACTTTCATACTATTTTTTATTGTTTTGTGGGTTTTTGTTTGTTTGTTTATTTTCTTAAGCTCTCTCTTTTCCCCTCCCTTATCTCCTGGATGTTTATTAAAGTTTACTAAAAAGCCATCCCCAAAATGAAGATCCTGTGATGTGATCAAGGTTACAGGTATCACATGCACAGCCTCTACTGTTCAGCCCATGCTTGGAAAAAAACATCCTTTGGAGAAGAGCAATAGTTCAGTCTCCATGGCAACTCCTTCTTCTGCCTCTCTTGAGTGGAGACTGTCAATTGTATTAAATTAAGGGTGATGGTTTTTGATGGACTCCTACACCCAAGAGACTGTGACTGAGACCACCAAACTTTTGTAACTGGAGGGCAAAAGCTGGGATAAAATGGGATTAGGAGAGTTATCCTGACAGGGCAACATGTGTTTTGGTACATGTATGAACACATATTTATATAAAATATATGTGCACTTAGTGTTCTTATATACATAAATTATATATATACTTATAAAGCCATATGTATGCTCTAACACAGCAAGCATTAAGGAATTCAAGAAAAAGATCAAATACATTTGACCTCAGGTTCTCTCAGCTCATTCTTCTCTTTTTGAAAACTTCACATCTCACTTTGCACAACGTTAACAGCCAAAGGTGATTAGAGAGTTTCTTATCAGAGCTCGATCTGTTTCCAGTAAAAATGTTTTCTTTGCTTTCAGTGTAGGTTTGATAGGAGCCTTAGTGGCAGCTATGAAAGCCATGTGACAGGTCTGGTGATTTCAGACACAGCTGACCTTGAGTTTTAGATTTCTTTAGGGAAAAAGCAGTTGGTTTACTCACTTGTCTTCAACTCTTTCTCTGTAATTTTTCCAAGGATAATTTCAGTTTGGGATTTTTTTGTGTGTGTTTTAATTTTTTTTAATAACTTTTTTAGTGTGACACTGGTTATAGATATTATCTTGAGAGCTGATAAATCCTTCAAGCCATACCCAGCTGTGAAATGTGGGATAGTTTTGCTGGTTTGGAGTTCAAAAAAGAAAAGTAAATTTAAATTCTAGATTATATTTCTAAGTAAATAATTTAAAAAGCACCTTTGGACACCTTTGAAGAAAGATAAGTGTAAGTAGTAACCATTAACATTTTTGAAAGCACACTTATAATTAAAAAAAACGCAGAATTTAATAGCTTCCTCTCTCTTCTGTATGCCTTATATTATTCAAGTTTGAGGTTAAATATTTCAAAATAGTAGAAAACCCTTAAAGGATTTTTCAGGTGACAATACAAAAGTAACCTATAGAAAAGTTCCCATTTTGACTTTGTCAAATATTAATTTGGAAAATAACATATCATATGGTATGTTCAAAATATTTGTGATTTTATCTCAGTGGGTGTTTTGGTGATATTGCTGTGAAGATGAAATGGCGTGCACAGTGGAGATGACAGTTGCAAAATTTATGTAACACAAACAACAGATGGTGATAGATTTTCACTTTTGGACAGGACCTGGGCTCCTACACTTTTTTCCCTCCCTGGTAACATTTTCTTATTTTGGTTTTACAAATACTAGCACAAGGAATTCGGTGGCCATGGGTAAGGAGATTGAGAAGCTTTCTTAAATTGACCTATGTCCTTTGTTGTCAGGGACAGGCGTTTTTCTCCATCAGAACATGCAAAGTGTTGAATTTTAATAACCTCATTTAGAGTGTCCTTGAAAGCAGAACTTATCAACTTTCCAAATGCCTCATGGGCATGAGGGAATACTCCACATTTAGCCTAAATTGTATGTAAAACATGTATGTCAAGTCAATTTGAGACTCATGGATAAAGGAAAAAAGGTAATAATGAGTTGACACAAAACCAGAGCATTTTGAGTCTTACTAACAAATAGAGATAAGTACAAAAAAAAGAGGTATCAAGAGTAAAAAAAAAAAATCTAAATTTACAGTAGTTCAGTTTTTAAAAGAAGACTTGAATGATAAGGAAGCCTGATAAAGCCTCTGAAGAGCAATATAGCCACTTCTTGCGTTTCTTGGAAGGCTTTGAGTTTTAGTAAAACTGTACCTTGTAGGGCAGTGTTCTGTGGTAGCTATTTTAAACAGAGACCTTCCCTAATATTTAGAAAACACTCTTTAAAATGGTCATGGGAAGAAAGATGAAAAAAAAGCAGATCTGTTGTAGGTGGTTTTATACATTTTTTTCGAACAGGTCTGTCATCCTACCTACAGGAGCAAGCTGGTTTTTTACTCTGCAACTTGTTATGTATGGCTGAATAGATAAGATTTGTAAAATATTGTTAAATATTCAGTGCCTTTTGGGGATCCAATTTTGTCAAGATTTCATGAAATATAGTTTTTACTGCCATCTATTAAGCCATGCTCAAGAAGGCAGTCTCAAAGTTAAGGAAATGTTGACACTGAGAGAAATAAGGGTTTTTCGTTTTTTATTATACACTTATGCTACTTTTGAAAAATTGTCAGAAAGACATTACACAACAAAGAATTCCTACTGTGCTTCTACCAAGCTCTTTCAGTATCCAAACCATAGGTTATTAGTAATGATTTGATGCATATCATAGAAATATTCATTGTAACTTTAATTAACTCAAACCCTTTACTAAAACAGTTCTCATTTACATACAAGCAGGCAATGTGGATTACATAGTGAACAATAGTTAAGAACTCTTTTCCTATTTTAGGCTTTATATTTGTGTTGATTTTCATTTGGTTTTATAGCCAAGACTTTCTATAAGTAAAGCAATCAATACTGAGAGCTTTTTTATCTGATTCTTTTTTTTTCTCTCCCATTTAGTTTCGAGTAATGGGTCAAAATCAAACAATAATAAATAACATACATCATAAAATACATTTTCTAAGGGACTAAAACTTTGGGTTTGTTTAAGAAAGATATCAAGGGATGAACTTAGGCCTTTGATATGTTCATTGAGCTTGTAAAACTTTGACGAAAGAATGCTTATTTTGTGTGTACTAATAATGTTGGATTAGTTCCCATATAGTTTTTCAAATCACTGGATCATACAATGGTTGTATTTGTGATGTGTGTCGCCTAATTCAAAGGTAATGAAACAATGGTCTAGCACAACTGGGAATCATGAGATACTTAAGCAGATACCAGGGTACTGTGGGGAAGGAAAAGACTATCTGCTCACGCTGTGTATACCATTGTAGTCACACCAGCACTTCAAATGAAATAATAAACCTAGCACATTACAAATAACTGTAATTATAGAATTTTACTGGTCCATTGTTTTGGAATGTCTAAGAACTATTCCCTTGTTTATTTTGAAGGGTATATTCAAGGGAAACAGAGTTGTACTGATATGTTTGGAAGATATTCTAAGCCAGTATCAAATGGCAACAGCTGAGATTTTTACAGTGATTCATAAAGATTTGTAGATCTATAGTCATTAACAGAGGAAAGTGGACCAAGGACTTAGTGACAGGTTTATGCTGATGGCAGGGGAACCACTGAAACTAAAGTATGAGGTGGTTTTAAATTGTCTTTTATGATTACTTTAAACACTCTTTGAATTGATTAACTAGTTTTGAAGATTTTTTTCAGAGATCACATATGACACGTAGATAAGCATATATACCATATGCAGAGTTTTTGATCAATCAGAACCTTTTCATCTAACAGTGAAATTCTATTAAGATCACATATGTCAAAGAGCACAAACAACTGCAGCTTTAGTAGGTAATACATATTTTGTTGGTGCATGCAAGCAAAAGAAAAGCTTACCTTTCTTTTCCACAAATTTTGGCATTTTTTTTTAGTTGCCAAGAAACAGTTAAGCATTTTCAGTGCAGTTTTACCTAACTTTTGTTTGTATGAATATGTACTGTGACTAGACAACCAAATGAAAGAATATGATTAAAATAGGAAACTGTATTGTGCAATAAGATGTTGATTTCCTCATCTAGTTCAAATACTTCTTGCAACACTTTCCCAGTCATGATGGGAACATGTGCCCTATTTGGTTTCCTGTGTGCACTGCTTTGATTCACTTAGCATTAAGTGCTTTGGCTGTTAGAAAACTTTGAAGGAAGTAGTGCTACCCTTACAGCTTTTTAACAATAGTAACTAGAGATTATATGGACAGGATTCTTGCATTTAGTCTTCCTCAACATAGGCACCTACATCTGATCCAGTTGTCTAGACATCTTCTGTTGTCAGTTGTTAAAAATGGGAATTTCTGATTCATCCCTTCCTAAGTGAAATATCCAAAGCACATCAAATGAATCATGTTTTAGAAAGACTTATCTGTCCATTGCTTGCTAAAGGAATCTAGAGGAAGGGTTCGGATGCCCGTTTTGCAGAAATCTGAGGTGATGCCACCCTACATGATTGTTGCCCTGTACTAATACATTAAATTTTGCTCCCTAGAGACCTTGAAATCTAAGAATGTTCCTGTTAGAGATGTGTGCCCATGGTTAGTGATTTTGAGCATGTTCTGGTTAAGGTTTGATTTTCTTCTTTAATCTTCCTCTTGTATGTTGCGTGGGTTGTAATTCTCTCATGTTTCGGTGACACTGACTCAGTTGTACAGGTTTTGATACTATTAAAAATACCTGGTAGTTTTAAGATTACCTATTAGCTTGTAAATCTTCTCTAATCTTGCCATCACTTTCCTCATACCTATAATTCCCTTTCTTCCATCTCCAGCTAAGAAAAAAACACAACTGGGAGAATAATTGTCTAATAATTGACCAAGTTTACATTCTTTTGTAGTTTATTATAAACTGATAGAAATCTATGGATCTGTTACATTTTCTTCTGTTTTGTGAATGATTTGAAAGTGGAATACACTTCAGCCTCTTTGCAACAAGATCCTCAAACACTTCCCTATCAGTATCAGCTGGCAGTACCAGTTTTGGCATGGTACAAATGTTACCCATACTCCTCTCCTATGGAGAACTCCTTTGCTTTTCCAGGAACAGAACTTAACTTGACTGAAATTTTTTTCTTCTTTTACAAGAATGAGCTTCTCTGTCCCGCACATGCCACTTCCAGATTTGCAGATGTGTCCTAGCTTTTATCTTCTTGTTATTTTCTACATTGTAGAACATAACTTAATGTCAGGACTTCCCAAGGACTTTGCAATGGCTTTCAGGGTAGGCCTGGAACAAGAGAAGGTGACAAGTGTCTTGTTTGGCCTTCCCTAGAAGAGGAAGTCATCTTGTGTCCTTGGAAGTCAAGTTTCACTTAGAAAAGCTTCAAGAGCAATTCTGTTCTTAATTATTTGAATTATTGGCCTATACCCAAACAGCATAATTAATCCCTCCTCATTGTGACATTGCTAAGCTTTGAGTGTGTGTAATTAAGTAGCTGAATCTGCTGTTATTTGCCTAATCAGAATAGTTGTAATTTCCAGAGCAACAAGTAAATAAACAAAGTGCAGGAGGTTTTACTTCTGGATATTCTACTTAAAGACTGTCTTTGCAGGAACTATTCAATCCATAAGAAATCAAGACTCTCTAACTGTTACCATGAAACATTTAATTAAGGAATATAAAGTTTTAAAGCTGGTGAGAAGCAACATGACATTACTTATGGTGAAATAAGATTTTTTAGTTAGTTAGTTTACCAGGACATCTGCCCAGCAAAATGGAGTAAAATAAAAGAATTAAAGTAAAACACCTACATTATTGATAAAGAACTATAGGTCATGTGTTACACATGGTGAATTTGTGGATATTCTTTGTATTTATAGCCAAATGTTCTAGAGTCACAGTTTGGCTAGTGACACTGGAAAAAATAAAAGATGACAGTAGGAAAACTTATAACAGATCCATTGATATGCATAGTGACAAATTACAAGTTTCACTGATGATATTATGCTCTTATCAGAGACATGAAATAACTGCCTGGGATTCCATTCCATATATGGGCACCATGGTGCTAATCCTGCAGTATGTGCATATTTTTAAATACTTTAGTGATCTCAGAGAGTTCAAAGTAAAAATAATTTTTTCACCTGCTTGAAGTCAACATATAAACCATCTTTATATATTTATGTAAATATGTACATCCATAGGTGTTTCTAACATCAAGATCTCTTGACAGTGTACTTTCAATGACTAAAGGGCTCCCAGAGGCACTCATTAAAATCTCATTTTATTTTATCAACCTTAAAAAGACATTATCCGTAAATGTTTCATATCTTTTCCCCAAAATAAAATATAAATAAAATATAGAAGATTAGTTTTGAGGATGTACAATATTTGAGCAAAACTGGCTGTATTTGCTTTAGTAAAGTAATAATTTGATTAAACTTTTGACTTACTTGTCAGTAAGCTTGTCTCTGCTTCAAAAATAAAAAATAAAAATCGAAGAACACAGTACAATTTGACCTAAGTCTCCTAACTTCAGTGTTAATTTGTTGTATTCCATAGTGTTCCAGTGCTGCAAAGTGCACTGAATAGTGGAGAATCAGGCACCATGACTGTAAGGATTGTTCTGATTATTCATTGAAGCAACAAACCATGTAACAAAACACTTCCAGGTAGTGACCTGAAATTGTATGATTCTCATGTGAGAAGAGAATGTAGTCAGCATTAGAGATGGTTGTAAGGGGCTGATGACCTGAATAATAATTTTTGATTAACACATTTTTATTGTCATAGAAAATTACAGAGAGTCTAAAAAAACCCAAAACAGTTTGACAAAAAAAAAGCACACAAACCCCTCTCTCTGATGGGCTGGACTTGCAGAAGGACTACACCTCTCAGAATGTGATGGGACAGTTCATCTCAGAGAAGATCCAATGTGTGTTGTGTGACTACATGTACAATAACAAGCCACACAGTCCAGCAATTTGGCTTATACTAAATTAGCAAACTGTAGAGCTGCATTTTTTTTAAGATAGTTTGGTAATGAAATGAAGTATAGTACCAAATGACCTTAAACAAAAATGTTTGCAATTATTTTGAAAGACTGAGAGAGTTTGTGCTGTTCAGTCTGGAGAAGAGAAGGCTCCAAGGAGACCTTATCGCAGCCTTCCAGTACCTAAAGAAAGATGGGAATAAACTCTTCAGCAGGGCCTGTTGTGATAGGACAAGGGGAAATGGTTTTAAAATAGAGGGAAGTAGATTCAGACTTGATATAATGAAAAAACTTTTTACAACGAAGGTGGTGGAACACTGGAACAGGTGGCCCAGAGAGGTGGTGGGTGCCCCATCCCTGGAAACATTCAAGGCCAGGTTGGATGGGGCTCTGAGAAACCTGATCTAGTTGGGGATGTCCCTGCTCCTTGCAGGGAGGTTGGACTAGATGACCTTTAAAGGTCCCTTCCAACCCTAACTATTCTATGATTCTATGATTTTGAAAAGCTAAGGGGAAGAATTAGATCATGGGAGTGCCAGATAGTTGTGTTTTGTATTTATTTATCTGTATGATGGAACACATTTGAGATATTTCAGAGTGACTTATTTGAAGAATTTTAATTCAAGTGAAAATTCTGAGACTTGAAATTTTTATTTCAGCTTGGGAATAAAATGGATGTTAAAGCATAAGAGTGTAAGGGTAGTTCTGATTTTATGTATTGTTCTTTAAAAAACAAATAGCATGTGACAAAGATAGTACATATAGGAGTGATTCTCTTGTCTTTTACACAGCTACATAGTTTATACCGGTGCAAAGAGTGTGCAAGGTTATATAAACTATTGTCATTATGATTTAGAAGCTTTTCATATTTACTTAGTCAAATGTAAACAGTAACCTGAGTGCAAAACACTTGACCCTATGCTCAGAGAAACAGAGCTGAAGTGGTGTATGGGATTAAGACAAGAACAAATTTACATCATAGAATTTCTTTTGGATCATTTCTCCTGATGTTATAAAAAAATTACCTGACAAAGTGTTCATTTATACATATTGCCTAGATCAGTCAACTTTCTAACCAATTGCTTTTGGGTAAGATATATTAAAACTTACTAAAGAAACATAGTTCCTCCTGTGGGAAGAAAATAATTCTTACATTAGTAAACCTAAGTAATATTCTCCTCACAGGCACACATATTAAATCCTTGCAGAAGCAGGTATATTTCATTGGATTATTTTAATATGTTCTGGCTGAAGAATATTAACGTAACTCCTTAGATGAAAGGTGGCTCCAGGAATGCATGATGTTTAGGCAGCATCTATAATACAAATAATGAGAAGCCTGTATTTTAATGGGCAGTAATTTATTTTGAATTTATGATGCATCACAATCATTAGAAGTAAGCTTCTTGACATTACTTGATGGAGGATAAAGTTTTTGCCAGTGGCGAGTTATTTCTTCACACTAAGTGAGAAAGTGCACCTGGTTCAAAAGCCACACAAATATTATCCTCAAGTGCCATAAGTGGCACTAGGTCACCAAGCCACTTCATGTTGCTTTTTGCAGCAGAGCTCAAATATTCCGTGTTCAGGTAAGCAGACCTGATCTAGACTTTCCCCACCCCTCCACCCCCCTAGAAGATCTTGTCTATGGAGGTGTATCCTCTGCTGCTACAAGGGAAAGGACTGTGTAGAGAACATTATGCATGTTGTTTGCTCTCTAGTCCAGGCAAAACACAGACGCCATAAAGACCTTTGCCCAGATCCCTCTAAATATATTTATTTTCCACTGCTTAAGTCTCAGGCTTCCTCTACTAACTTTTTGTGATTCTTTCGCTTCTTACTTGGTCATATTTTATGAAATATTGTTTTCATGGGGGAAGGCATAGTTCCTCCCCCTCCCCGCCCCGTTAAAGGAAGTAATCATGTTTTGGTTGATTACAGTCCATAGAAAGTGTATTTGTTGATCCAATCCACAAAAGAAATAGCATGTGACTCTACATAGAAACATCTAAAAATTTGAAAGACTCATCAAGTAAAGCCCTTTCCCTTGTAGATGGGAATCTTAAAGTGTCAACTTGATAAGAAATTCAACTCCAATTACAAAAATTATGTGAGGTGGGTATGGGAATATGCAAAAATAAACTGACATCCGCTCAGATAATGTATAGATTAAAAGAATGTATCTGATTTCCCTTTCAATTCTATTGGATAGAGTGTTATTCTCAGGCATGTCTGTTTTGCTATAAAAGCCTAAGGAGAAGCAAGGGAAAAAGGATGAGGAGAGAAGAGATTAGAACTCATTCTTAAATTATTGATTAATCAGTAAATATTTTCCAGAGGATTATTATTTTTAAAAAGCAGTTAAATTTTGAGTATCTGAAGTTTAACTAAATTGGAAAATGTTCTGATCTGAACCTGTGGAAAACTTTCAAAATTCTGAAATTTTTCACTAAGTTGTGTCCAAAGGTTCCACTTCCTCTACAGTGTAATAATGGCTACTGCTGATTCAGGCATAGCTGAAATAAAGAAATGCATTGGAAGATAGAAAACATCACATAAACCTTGTTACTGTTGTTGATCAAGAGGATAATCTCATGATAACTTTTTTGCTTTTAGTACTTTTGACCTGGAAGATGAGAAATTCAGTGTTACCTTTACATAGCATTCTATAATTAAACACATTTTCTCAATATGTGTACCTCTTATTTTTTAACTTGTCTGAAAAGAGGAGAAAAAAACTCCAAATTAACTTTTCCAAGGATTCTCACTTCTAATTGAGAACTGAATGTAGTTGTGCCTCCCTATATCCCACCCCAATTTCTCAGTCTCCCCTTTTTCAAAATGTTGGGAAAATTCCAAATTCTGTACATGATATGATTGCATTAATATACTACCATGGTCTGCACTTGCACTTTAAATACCTTAGATGCCAAAAACCTAATGAGAATGCTTAGTTCCCGTTTTGAATGATACCTTTGAAACACAAATAAATTCTCTTTCTCCTTCTCTTTCCTTTTCCCTCTTTCCTCTTCCTTCTTCCCTCCCTCTTCCTGTTCCCCCAGTAGTTGTGAACTAAATGTTATTCACATATATTTACTATATGCAGTTCTTCAGACATGATCTAATTTACAGACTGTAAAGGAACTTGGGAAGTTCCCCCTACTAAGCTTCTAATTGTTACCACTGAAAGTCACCATATGCATTCTATTGGATATTATTAAAATACATTTATAATGAAAATAATGATAAAATAATATTTTAGAAAGATTTTTCTCTGAAGTACATTTTAAGCTTAGTGTTACATATCTGTGAAACAGCAAATGCATTTGGAAATAATCTTACAATGTTATTGACAATGACCTCAATATGACTTCTCAGGACACTTCCAAGGTATAAATACATCCAGATTTATACTTCTCATTGCATATATTCTAGATGAGATTTAATGATCCAGTCATGATCCATAATTCATAGTAAGTGGTCCACGGAAACATCCTAGGGAGTAGATTGAGTATTTTCAATTTGAAGTTTAATTATACAGTGCAAAATTGAGACTAGAAAGGAATATGATAAAGAAGCAGCTAGGAAGAACAATGTATCTTGTACTTTTTTTTCCTGAAATTATGTATTATTGCCTGAAACAATATATAAGGAATTATTTCCAATTGAGTTAAATATACTATTATTCTGTAAGAAAACAAATAAATTGTAGGATGATGTGCAGGGTAAAAATGGGATATTGTATAAACATTAATATGATGGACAATTTGTAGAAGACAGAGAAATCCAAATGACAATATTAATCTTAACTGAAGCTGGCTGAATTTTTCACAGTGAATGCATGATCTGGAAAATATGATTATTTGAGTTGCAGAGAATATACTTTACATTCATAAGAACAACTAAATTGCCTGTGCAAGGTCTTCTGAAAGTGTTTGCTATGAGTTTCTGCTCTCTGTGATGTCTGCTAGACTTCCAAATGACAAAGTATTGTTCTGCTTCCAGGAAAAGTAGCCAGAGATTTTTAAGAAGGTGTATAGAAATCATGAATGATAACAGGCAAAAATAAATAGGAAGTGATGAGAGAAGAACATTTATGAATGTTACGTTCACATGTGCATACACAGATTTGTAGAAAAGACTTCCTTTTGCTCAAAGAGGAAGAAAGAAGAAAAAGAAATATTTGCAACTAGTTAATAACATGTATTAGGAAAATGTATATGAAGAATTAACATAAATATTTGCAAGCACTGTTTGTTTTCTGTTTTTTTTTTTTTTTTTT
>JAAGAY010142937.1:0-21670 GCA_011801015.1 Ardeotis arabs | reverse complement strand
TTCAAAGGTCATCTAGTCCAACCCCCCTGCAAGGAGCAGGGACATCCCCCACTAGATCAGGTTGCTCAGAGCCCCATCCAACCTGGCCTTGAACGTTTCCAGGGATGGGGCATCCACCACCTCTCTGGGCAACCTGTTCCAGTGTTCCACAACCCTCATTGTGAAAAATTTTTTCCTAATGTCCAATCTAAATCTACCCTCCTCTATTTTAAAACCATTACCCCTTGTCCTATCACAACAGGCCCTACTGAACAGTCTCCAGGTAATTCCCCAGGTAATCTCTCTGACCGATACCTTTTTCTTGGAGTTTCCTTTGGAAATGTTTTCTACAGGGCTGCCTCACGTCTAGGTGGTTATGGTGAGTTGGAGTCTAGCCTACTTATTTTGGTAGCACCAAAATTTTCAGTCTTTGATAGAGTGCTAATTAGCCCTTAAAATCGACAACCCATTCCTTCCTCATCCTCCTTGGAGATGTGTTATTTGAAATGAAAAACTGAAGAACAGATACTTTCAAAATAGAAAACGCCACCTCTATTTTTTTTCCCTCTAAGAGATACCTGTAAGAGCAAACTCACGCTGTTTTGCGGCCTTCCCTGCTGTCTAGAAGGATGGCTGTCCGTGGGGACACATTCACTCCTCATATTTCTCTCCCCAGTGCACACGCTCACAACTGCAGCATTGCATGTTTTACAGCTGCTTACAATACCTCAAATCCTGGGGTGTGCTCAAGGAGTTAAGTGGAGTTGCTAGAGCCTTAACAAATGCCAGCAGGCAATTAAAATATTCTGTTCCTAGCGA
The DNA here is from genome assembly GCA_011801015.1 of Ardeotis arabs. Classification (NCBI taxonomy): domain Eukaryota; kingdom Metazoa; phylum Chordata; class Aves; order Otidiformes; family Otididae; genus Ardeotis; species Ardeotis arabs. The sequence goes on along the minus strand of JAAGAY010142937.1, from coordinate 20,872 downwards.
GAGCTTAGTACTTTCCATTGTGTTTATTTTTCTGAAAACTGGTCCTTGTTCCACCAAGTTTAACCCATCAGTGGGCTGAGTCATCACAATGAAATTTTGGCTCCCAGAGATGTTTGCTCATCCAAACCAGCAACTATTTCTACCTTTCCTTTCTGCCTGGGGGTCTTTCCTCCTCCTCCTGCTTTATTTCTGTCCTTTGGTCTTTCTCTAACTCTCTGCAGGGTTGTGTGGCAAGGTCAGTAATATCCACCTGCAGTGGGTGGAGGGGACCAGGGACAGGGTCTGGCCCCTGAGCATCCCGATGCTGGAGAATGGCCGTGCTGTGGACAAGCTGTGCTGGCAGTAGGATTTAATGGGTAATGGATCTGAGAGTTTAATGCATCTCTTCTGTTCAGTTTTATGATAAGACCTGAACGAATACAGATCTCAAGGATATAAAAAGTGCCATCGATTTTAATTTTGATGATTAAAGTTAAGCACGTTCTTAGGAAATCCACTTGTTTTCTGCAGGTTGACATAAGCACGGCTATAAGTATGTGTTTATGCCTTGGAAATATTTTGTTGAGTTGAAAGAAATATTACATCTATGAAGTGAAATTTCAGAGCTGTGTCCTCCTTTCTTTAGTCCATATCATAAACATTTCTAAAGGCCAAGACTAATGACTTCTTAATAAGTTAAAAAAATATATTTTGATGGTGAACTTCTATACCATTAAATCTGATGGAAATTAATGTACTACCAATACCAACAGTTTTGCTTTGGTAGATGATTTGTTTTTAGAAATTATTAGAAATATTTAGAAGTTAATATTAAATATAATTTAGAAATTATTATTTCCATTTTCAATAGTGTTTTCTGCTTTTTTTCTGCAATCTGGAGGCTTACGAGTGGACCTATAAATGAAAGATTCTCATACGTTCACAAGCCACCAGATTGCTCCAGGTTTGATAAAATCATTGTAATTTTGGCCTCGGAGTAAGACTGCAGTTCTTTGCTGCTTTTGGTTATTTTTCATTGCAGAGATGATTTTGAAACATTTTACTCTTACTTTCAAATGTGACAATTAAGTTAAATTTATAATTTGATGGGTTTAGTTTTGTAAATTATTGCATGTTTTTTTTCTTGAAAGTGTCCTTATTTCATACAAATTTTTTTGACAAATCAAGAAGTCTTCATTTACCCAGGAAATATACACTGAAATGTGATGCAGATCATTGATTTTACTTTAGTTTTTGTGTATTTCTGTAACCAGCTACTTTTCCAAATGATTAGTTATGATGTAATTCCTCTCCATTTTTATACAGCAGATATCATCCCATGAGACCTTGTTGTTTTGTATTCCTGCTAGCACAATTACAGGAACTGTTAACATGATGGCAAAATCTCCGCATACCCAAAATAACATTTAAATGGTTTTAGTATTTCAGAGCTTTTTGTTGAGGGCAGCAACATAGAATTGCCTTAATGTTATTGATTTTAATTACAGTGCATGCAGCTGTTTTCTCTCAGCACTGAGAGGCAGAGCTGGTACCCATACTGCGTGCAGACTGTGCTTGGGCAGCGATGCTGGCAGGACACTCTCACTGAGAGAAAGTGGGCTTTGTCTCTTTACAGAACCAGGTAAGAAAAAAATTTTAAGCTAATCTCATCTCTTTGCGTCTCTCTGTTGTTCATTTTCAACTTCATCTGCAAGGCCAAACTGCCTTTTTTGTTGCTTTGCCTATCTGAGATGCATCAGTTCAACAAGAAATGAAGAGGAGTAGGAGTAAAGTCATAATTCTAAAAAATTAGTCAAGTCTCCTCATTTTTTTTCTTTGCTGAAATAAACAATGGGGACAACACTCCCCTGCTTTTCTTGGTGGGCTGGAGAGGTGGCAGAGAGCACTTTGTGCCTCAAAAAGAGCATGCTGGGAAGGGAAGAGAAAGATCTACAAGAACATCAAAGGCAAAATGTACACAGGAAGGGCTGGAAGGACTTAAGAGGAGAAGAGGGAAGAGTGGATTGGGATTTGAAAGATACAAGAGGTCCCTTGAAGACTGAAGTTTGACTCATCTGTAGAAAGAATCCTAAAGGATCCGGCACACCCACTGCAGACCTCACATCAATTTTAATTTCTTTCTCTGACTTCCACTTTTGTAGAATTAACTTCTTTCCAATTAGCCTTGCCCTTAAAATAAAATGCCCTTGATCTTTGCTAATATTTGTAATGGAATCAAAATCCCCAAGGATAAAGATATTAGGATTCAGAGGCAAGTCTATGCTCATTTTCGTATTTACTTCTCTATTACTTTTCTTTAGAATTAATACTCTGTTCAGCCTGGATTCACCCTTGGAAGTCCACAAGGACCAGCTACTAAACAGTCTTCCCGCCCTCCTGCTCTCCCCACACATCCCTCTGCTGAGGAGGCAGCACTCTCCTCTTCATTAGAGAGACACGTTCTGGGTACAGAGTCCGAATAAGCCTATTCCTGAAGTTTCAGGCAGAAATTAGAGTAGTATCCTCTTCCCATAAACTTAGAGCTTAGAGAGGAAAAGAAATCTTGTCCACATTTCCACTGCGACTTTTGAAAACTGACTTTGTCCTGTCTTCAAGCCTAAAAAGCAGACACTCAGATACAATGGTGGCCAAGACCACATTGTCCTGGTACTTTGGGCAGCCCTGCTAAGTCTTGACTATCCAAAGTAATTATACTTTACTCCACCAAAGCACTTTTTCCATCAAAGATATCTTCATTTCAGGACTTATTTCCAGTGTTTTCCACTTCTTATACCTAAAATGTAATTCCTGTTCCAAATTTTGTTGATGTATTTTGTCAAGATTTGCTTGCACAAATCTTTTACCTCAGAATCCCCAGTTATTACCAATCTCACTACTTCTGCTGGTATAGGCTGGGAGTGAAATACTTAATCAGAAGTTGGGCATTTATTGGTATAGTGAGGAGAGAAGGAGTGCATCACAGGAGGCTGGTAATGTCCAGCTATTCTGCAAGGTGAAATGGTCCGTAAAGAGTTTTAGGCTGCAGTCTAAATGAAAGAAAGCACAAAAACAGACTAAGTTGCCATTCTCTTTCCATGCTAAACTTATCCAGAAGTTGCATCCCAGACCATCCTGAATGCTCTTCCTATCTACATTGTTTGTACATCAGTCCTGAAAGACTGCTCTGATGATGGGAACTCAAAGTTTGCACAGAAACTTAAGTCAGGTTGTGTTTCCATGTATTCCCAGCTCAGGGAATGGGCGATATGGCAGCACCTTTTCATTGCCCACATGCAGGTAGCTACTCTCTGCTATTTGACTGTCAAAGTGAGAGCAGTAGGAGACAGGAGTTTGCACACTGAGGTTGCTGTTGTGCCTGCTGACACTCACGAAGATGAGCTGAAAAACCATGACACTGTGCTAAGCCTTGGTGGTGGCAGCAGCTGGATCAAGCTCAAGTGAAAGACGGAAAAACCCAAGAAAGGAACAGGCATGAAAATGTCATTCTCCATGTCCGTTTCTCAGACATCAGCCTCCAGTATATTGTGGCCATTTCATAGACAACTGCACACCATGTGCCATTTGTTTGAGGTGCTTTTCCATTCCCATTTGTCTGAGGCCATGACAGACCTGGCAATGCTTCATTACAGATCTGCCCATTGAGCTAGTTTATGAGCAGACATGTGGAAAAAACATGGCCAAAATGTCCAGGGCTTGTTAATCTCCGAGTTTAAAGTTGTCCATTTGAACAGTGGTGGTAAGACGAACCTGCAGCCTGCTGTGGCAATCCAGTTGCGTGAAGTGGTCTAGGCTGTGCGTATCACGCTGTCATTAGAATGAGGGGTAATGGTTTTAAAATAGAAGGAGGTAGATTTAGATTAGATATTAGCAAAAAATTTTGTACACTGAGGGTGGTAGAACGCTGGAACAGGTTGCACAGAGAGGTGGTGGATGCCCCATCCCTGGAAACATTCAAGGCCAGGTTGGCCGGGACTCTGAGCAACCTGATCTGGTTGGAGATGTCCCTGTTCCTTGCAGGGGGGTTGGACTAAATGACCTTTAAATGTCCCTTCCAAGCCAAACCATTCTGTGATTCTATGATTCAACTGGTGTTGAGCTGGAAGGTGTGCAAGTCCTGGTAGGACTCCAGATACCGTTTCCAGAGCCCAGCCTCCTTTCCTACCTGATTCAGTCCCTCTCCTCTTGTGAGTGAAAAAACAGATACAGGGACTTGAATCTTGCCACTATGCTCTGTGGGCAACAATGTCCAGCGTTTAACGTAATTGCACTCCCACATAGCCCCACAGGGGCTGGGGCAAGGCTGCTTCGTGCGCAGCACCGTGCGTGATGCCGTGACCCAGGCAGTTAAGATCAAGGCCAGTGTGGGAAGGTGACTTGTTGATTCTCTGTCATTGCTGAGGCAACTGTCATTAATACTCTGCCCTTTCACCCCTGTGTAGTGGCTATACTCCCCGGGGACCCGCTATAATGAGTAGCACTTAATATGTACACAGGCTTCTGTCATTCCCTCCTGCCCACCTGCTTTTTTTCTCCTGTTTTTCAGACCAGCAGCCCTTGATGTGTCACAGGAGCTTTCACAGGCAGCAGCACACCAGGGAAGCAAAGGTGATGTGCTGTTTGCCTGAAGTGGCTTTTCCATGCCAAGGGCACTCCCACAAATGAGAGGAGTTTTAAGGACTCTAACAAAAGTCACATAAAGGGAAAGGATGAAGGGATGTAATGAATGAAACTGTCATTAGGCATAACATAAGCAGTTTCTTCACGTTATCTGAGGTTATCCAGACTGACAAGTAAGCAATGCTGTTGTCAAGCAATATAACAAAAAGAGATGCCATCTGTGTGCAAAGCACTGGAGCCACAGATGTGCCACGTTTAAATAAACTGAAGCATAAAAGAGAGCTCTTGACCAACCCAGTGTATGAAATCAGTGAGTCTGCTTTTTCAATTAGCATGGTGAGAAGCGCTGCCTTCTCCCTCCTGCTACCCCAATTAAAAATGCTTTATTTCTTTGGACTGTTGCCCTCGAAATGCTGTTGCACTATATCCGAGTGAAAAGTTTCACATTCCACTAAGTGGGAACTTTACCTGAGAAAACACAGCCAGTTCTTCTGTCATGATTGCTTTTTCTTCTTCTTGCTGCTTTGGTGATTTAAAAGAGCTCTCATTTCCAATGGCCACTCAAGGATTGTCTCCCATACTCAGGAAATCCTGTGATTCTTTTGCCACCTCTGGCAGGTGCCATATTGAAAAGAGATGAAAAATTCTTTGATAAGAAAAAGGAACCAGCTATAGGTTTGTTTGCAGCCCTTCTGGGAGGCAGCAATTCAGCGATCATGGCTCCTGCAGCTCAGAAGGAAAAATGGTCAGCACAGAGACAATATTTGGTCAGGATCAGAAGCTCTTCTCACAGCGACCATTGGGGCATCTCATGTCCCCCCAGGATGGACCCACACAGCATTTGGAGCTTACCTCCACTCTGAGAGCCTTCCCACATGTCGGAGGTAGCTACTCTGGGTCTGGGATTTTTGTGCTACAACAGGAAAAAAATATATTTATGGAGTGGGGGAGAGAAGAAGGAAAGGAGGAAATTACTCGATGACTGCTAATAAACTGAGGTTAGAGCATCTCCTAGACATATGCCAGACAGTTAAATTTTAGGGAGAAGGAAGAAAGCAAATATTAATTCCTCCCTGTAAATTTACAAAGGAGGACTTAAGAGAGCTGTGTTTACAATTCCTCAGTTTTCTTTATGTCTGTGCAGATCTCAGCCTTGGCTCCATGCTCATTTTCGGTATTAAAACGAACGGCAGTGCATAAGGGGAAAAAACCACATACCTTAACCAAGCACTCCATATATATGAACTTAGGGCAGCAGTTGAGTACTGTCATGTAACTGAACACTTCTTTTAAAAGCAGCCTTTATGCTACAAAATCAGCAACAAAACATCTCTGGGTTGAATTGACCTCCATGCTTGAGTCACACAAGATGTGTGTCACCTCTTCCAGAGCTTTGATCTCATGTTAGAAAGAAAAATATAATTATTGTCATGTTGTTCAACTGAGTTGACAGAGGATCTGTTATTTTAAGAATGCTTTTGAGATGCCTAAGTTGAGAACAGAAGGATGCTGCATTCCTAATTAAAGAGAAAAAGTGTGGTTTGATCAGCATGATGCTGCAGCTGAAAATAAAGTACTTAAAGGCAATGAAGCTAATAGCTAATGAAAGAAGTGCTTGCACATAAGATGAATACTGAATGACTGGCCAAATATCTCCCTGACAAAGGTAATTTAATTACATTTCTTCACAATAACATCGCCTCTTGCAGGACTATAGGGATCTGTCAGCTCCCAATTTAAATCATGATGTCTGAGGTTGAAAATGTTGGCACATCCCAAATCACAACAGGCACAGACATGACATATCATATGAAGTGCCAGCCAAGACATATATGGGTTTTTTTACAAGTAAGAAATACTTTCATCCTTTGAAACATGATTGAACTTCAAACAAAACGCAGCAGTCAGTCCTTAGTGCTCAAAAAAGTACTGTTACATTCTCTTGTCCCAAATTCAAGGTGTTGAGTCACAACATTTCTTATATCTATGCACACATTGCTATACACACACTTACAAACATGTACATGTATGGGTGCATATGTGTGCGTACATATACATACATAAATATAAAAAAAATTCTTCATTTCTCCTCTTCATTTGTAAGCTATTACCACGTACCTTCTCAAAAAAAAGGACTTTTTTCTTCAGTCACTAATCCAGGAGAATTACTTTTTTGTCTTTGTTTTTCAATCTTTCTTTTTTTTTGTTTTGCAGTTTTGACTTTGTTTTTTGGGTTTTTTGAACACCATCTGAAATTTTAGAGCTTTGAAAAATTACTCTAGACATCCCATTACGTTTGTAAGGACTTGAGTGCTGAAAATGGAAGTCCAGTGCAATGTAGGCTTAGGAAATTATTGGATTTGGTTAAAAAAAAATCATCACTTAAACTTAGAGGAATAGAAAATAGTTTCCCCATCTTTCACAATTTTTTGCAAGCCTGTGTGTTAAAGCACAGTTAAAAGAAATTGGTTGAAATCAAAACACTTTATTCTGAAAATGTTAGCAAGGGATGTTTCAGTAAGGTAAAAAAATAATTTTCTAACTTCCTTCTAAAGTAGGTGCCCAGTGAAAAGCTCCATTGCCCAGAAGATGTCAGCGTGACCAGGTCCATCACACAGAGCTCACAACTAGCTGGTACAGGGTGCGTGTAGGCACCGAGAGCAAAGGCTGAGTGGAGACTGCCATTGAGATGGGGCAGCTCTACATCTGGCCATGGTCTCACCCTGGCTACAGTAAGGGCTGTGTAAATTAAAGACACGTTGATTCTTCTGTGTAGTGGGCAGATGCTCAGGGTAGAATAAATTGTCTGCCAGTGACAACCTTGCTGTGGCAGCTGGGGTTCTGTGCAGGCCTCCTCTGATGGTGCCGCTGGTGCATCTCAAGGGAAAGTCTACCGCAAGTTAAAAGTCATCCCCTGGATCTCCTGCACTGCTCCTTGACCTTACATGGCAGAATTTCTGAAGTACAAGTCAGCTAAGGGTCCTGGAGCTACCACAAATTTGACTGTTGTGTCTGTTCAGTGGATTTCTGTTGGTAGCAAACCCAAATGTGGAACTTGCTGGCAGCCAGCACTCATGTGTGCTAACATCTGTTCTAAACTCAGTTTAAATGTTTGATGGAATTATTCAAAATGCTGCAATATAAAATGAAATGAGATAGTGCTCCCTTTAACATTCCTTCTAAAAGATGAGGATGTTTCATTTTTCTTACTTAGAACTGGTGGAAAAATCTTGACTGAAACAAAGTTTCAACAAAATCAAGGAAAAATATTAAAGCTTCGAGTTAATATTTTCTCCTGGCTTCAAACAAGCTCTGCTTTCACTGCACAGGAGTGACTAAGAGAATCTGAGTTTCTTTTTCCCTTGAACAAGCTTTTTCCCTTGCTTACATATGCTCTGAAATGATCACCTTCTTTTAATTCAGCAGAAAAAAAAGGTATATACATCTTTTAAGCAATGATGGAGACATCATTAAAACATAAATTTCAGCTGGCATCTGGAGCTTTTATTTGTTCTAATCTGCATGACATAATTTCCCTCATTTCAAAACAATGTATTGACTTTGAATGAGGCTTTTGATGCTGTCTGTGTTGCAAAAGATAATGAACCAAACCAATTGGAAGTTGCCTACAAGAATTATGTGAAAATAAATACTGTAGTAGTGAAACCTACTTTGGAACTTGGACATTTATTTTTCCATCTCCAGTTATATTCATGCCATGATAGACGTAAAAGCAAACTACTTATCAAGGTTATGGTTGCAGTTGCCAGGCACAGTGAAAGCAAAACAATTACATTTTAATTTTTTCAAAAAGAAAAAAATGTAAATTTTTTGCATGGTCTGACTTTGGGTATTTTTTTTTCCCCAGCTTCTTTTACATCTTCATGGTGCGATTCTGGTGTGAGTGATGGTATCCACAAGTAATATAGTGCTAAGCTTTTAAGAACTGAAGACCCGTTATACAATCAGTAAGGAATCATACAGGGTAAAAAGAAAATAATCACAGCTTGAGTCAACACAGACCAAATTGGACAGACCAAACCCTCTGATCCACTGCAGATCGTCCATTTTAAGATTTATTGACATCTTCCCACTAGAAGGTACCAAGAAATAAACTGCTGGTAGTGAAGCTCTACTCAGCAGCAGTGGGAAATTCACGGCCTCATTACCAGTGCTGGTACAATGCCGTGCGGACATCAGGTTTGCCGTTTCTAAAGAAACACCCTTTTCATGATGGCTGCCTTAAGAAGAATCCCAAATGGGAATAAAAATTAATATGTTTAAAACTTCATCCTTAAGACTCCATGCCTATCTGCCTGCCTTCTATCTGACCCTAAATTAAGCCTCAGAAGGTGTAGTATTTAGTATAGATACTGGGTACAATGTACCTTCTCACAATTAGCAGAAAGCGCTGTTTTGTAATTAAAGGGTGAAGTGGGGCATGATGAACATATGGAAAAGGAGACCCTTAATAAGTGATGGAGCCTTCAAAAGAAATTGCTAATTAGTATGCATTTGGTGTGTACTGTACCAATTTTAAGACTCTGCCTGGAATAAATTGCTATGTTGGGTCTTCGAAGAAGTGGTGAGATTAGCATTTACAAAGGGGGCAATTTTCTGTCTTCTTGACTCTGTTAAATGGAGGAAATAACTTCCAAGACTGCAGCGGTAGTTAGCCCATCAATCATCCTCACAGCTGGAAGCCGGGGATCCCAAATGCTGAGATGAGTTAATCCATCAGTTAAAAAGTTCATAGTGGCACCATATGGCGCTGGGCCACTCCACACTGGGGCAAGGACAGCACTGTTTACACAGGCATGCTGCTTTCTCAGGTACCTCCCCGCTGGCAGATCCCTTTGTTCCGGAGGATCAATTTACTTTGCACAGTAAATTGACTGAATTGATCAGTTCAGAGCAAGTAATTGTTGGCTAATCCCAGGGAATCATGTCCTGCCCATATGGGAGAGACAAAGGGTGCTGGCAGCGGGCGAGTTTCTTGCTCCGTCTTGGCGACATTTTCTCCGGACACGATGGACATTGATTAAAGCTGCTGGTAGGTGGATACGCAGCCCGTACCAACTTTAAGTGACAGAGGTAACGGGAGGACCTTTTTCCTTCAGCAAGGCTGCTTTCGGTGTCTCAGGCCTGCTGCCATCGCTAATTGTCCCAGGAGAGGAAAGCACGCAGAGGCCGGTACCAGTGGTTCAAACACTGGCTGGCACTTCTTTAAAACCCGGACACCAAATCAAATGCTAACAAACAAACAAAAGTAAAATCAACGTGTTTAAAGCCACATGAGCAGGGCAATTTAGCACAGGGCACAAATAGGCCAAGTCTGAGAATCAGATAAGGGCTCGCCTAGATGTGCCGTAGTGCCGCAGAGTATGTAACTTTCTAGCTTTAAACTTGAAATTCGTCAATTTTGCAAGCGTGTTTGAAGACATCATTTCAAAACATGGTGATTATCTTTTAACTTCAGTAATAAAACTTAAATCTGCCTGCAAACATACAAAGTATCTCATTTAATCTTTTTTTTTTTTAAATTTACCTTCTTTTCTATAACCAGTGCATTTCTGGTTAGTTTCCAGTATTTCTTTGTTGGAAGTAGATTCTTCTTACAGCCTAAAAAAAAAAAAAACCTTATCTTTTTTTTTTTGGCAAGCATAATAACATATTTTAAAATATCAAAATTATACATTTTTGGAAACTGGATGGAGTATTAAGTACAGTTTCCCAAAGGTAGGAATCAAATAGAAACCCACGTTTTTTAGAGGGTCTCCGCTTCTTGTCTCCACAGCAACTTTTTAGTGTAGATTGTGGGCACTTTTCTTAACTCATGACTTGCGGTTTATTTCAGTCCCTTTGAAATACAAGGATTGAACTTGTTGGATAAGTATGACCTAGCATATACAAAAAAAACCTCTCTTTCTGAGGTAAACTACTGTTCAGGAACTTTCTAGGATGAATTAGAGAGCACCAGTGGCAAATACCTTCAAAACCAAAGGAGGAAGCACTAACGCAGTGTATCTAACTTCCATGGAATTATATAAAAGTAAGATATGATTTTTTTCAAAAGGTAGAGCAGACAAAGGCACAGTGTACAAGTTCTGTTTATCCATAAAAAGGGCATCTCTTCACCCACACTTCACTTTCTCAGAAGGCAGAATTTGTGTGAAAAATGCAGGTAAGAAAATATAAATGACTGAATATATGCTCCTTTTATGCCCCTGATGCCTTGAAAGAAAAGAACCTCAAAAGAACATTTTGAAGACTAACTTAATTTTATGCATAAAAGAAGTAGAAAATATTTCCTGTATATTAGTCATTGTGCTCTTAAGTCCCACAGCAGACTAGGTCATACATAGCGTAACATTAACTACAATAGAAAATTCTAATTGCAGGGTCTGACTTTATGTTTGAATGAATGATGGAACTTTTGAGGGGAAAGACAGAAGAGAGGGCTTTGTAGATAATAGTATTGGGAATGGGCGTATTTTTAAAACTACAAGCAAAAATATATATTAATGAAGCTTTTTCCATCAGATTATTTCATATTTGAGGAAAATAATTTTGGCACACAAACCCCTCAAAAAACAAAATTCAGTGTCCCAAAAATAAAACCTTCCAGTAGCATGTTGATAACGTATACGGTATTATATACATGAAGTATGCAATATATAAAAAGATAGGCTGGTTTAAACTAAGTTTCATTTCAAAGCAAAGCAAATATTTTGTAGATGAGCTCTGCAAACTTCTCAAAAACTGGGTTTCTAATAGAAATACACATATATCTTCATACAGAAAGCATTTAAAATCACTGCTACAACAAAATAAGATGCACTTTATGATTATCCTTTTCTTCTGGAGGTTGTTGGGGTTTTAAAATTTACGGCATCGTCACTGGGGGAGGACAGTGACTGGCACATCAGCGAGCATCTTGCTCTTCCTTGACCCAGATTCAGCAGGAGAGAGAGTGTAAGGGGGAAGGAAAAGCTGCTTCACATGATCCCTCTGAGTCCATCAGCACTCCCTGGCATGAAACTGTAGTTACAATTAAAACTTTATTTTCTTAACTAAGTATTAGGCTTAGTATAGCACAGAATTTATTATTATTATTAGAATGGCATGGGATTCCTACAAGCAGAATCAACATAGTACAAATTATAAGCAGCATAATATAAAGTTTATAATAAATCTGATTTTATGGGTGATGCTCAGTGCTGCTCCCCCTGTGCCGGGTCATCACCATCGCAGGTCTGGCCAGGTGCCTGGGCCCTTCGAGGCCAGGGAGGAGGGGAGTAACCAGCCTGGCACCCAGGAGCCTCGAGGGAGGGGAAGAAAAAATCTATTTGGTTTGTCTACTTGGTGCACGGGACCTTCAGGGCCTGATAATGAGGGGAAGGGAACGAATATGTAACCCATTTGGTCTCAGAGAGGGGCTGCTTCCCTCATAAAATGGCGTCAGTTACGCCAACCACATTGCTGGGGTGGGGAGACAACAACACTCCCCCTGCAGAAACATCAGGTGCCTGCTGCTCTGGGATCCAGTGACTGAACATCGCTCAACTGGTCCAGTTTTACCCCCATCAGCTCTTCCCTCTCTTTGGAGGAGCAGGAAACCACAGCAACTCCTTGTCCAGCAGCATCTCTTGCTCATCCCTACAGCTTCTGGCACACGGGTCAGGGCCTTGGGAAGGAGCTCCAGACCGGAGATCAGAATTGCCTACCTGAGTTTGGGCAGCCAGCTTACCTAAATCAGAAAGACTAAGAGACCTGATAGTGAGAGATTTCAGCTCCAAAAAAAAACAATTACATAATTGTCTCAAGGCAGAGTGACTTTGCCCTTCCTGAAACTTTCAATAATTTCTGGCTTTATTAAAGTCCTTACAAGAAAATAAGCTTGCAGAAAGTGCCTGACCTTATGCTTCACCTCCTTGCAAGGTCCACATTACCACCACTATGAAGGAACAAAGGGAACAGCAAACTTTGGTTGATTTGCTATCTGTCTTTAGACGGTACCTGAATGCCAATTTCCTGCTTTGTCTGAATATGATCTCTGGATGTATCATAAAGGCGAAAGGTGAACCTCTTTGGGCTTGTACGCATAAAGAACCACAATTATTAGGTCTAGAGGTGATCTCAAATAGCTCTTCTGACATCTAAAAGATGTGATTTGTACAAAGAGTCAAAAAACATGAACACTTCTGCTTCTTTATTTGCTGAATATAATTTTACTCAAAGAAAATTTTTTCTTTGCAAGAAATAACTTTGCTGGAGCTTCAAATTCCTGTCTGCAGTGGTGGGACAAGTTTTTTTCATTTTTCCTTTAGGGACAAGTCATGCAATTCCTATATTTTTTTAAGTCAGCTGTGTTTTCTCTGACCTTTTTTAAATCAATCTTCCCATGTTCACGTGCTGCTTACAGACAATATCTCATTGGCTGCTAATTGCAGACAATTTAATCCGCTTCCTCCCACAAAGCCCCAGCACAAACCTATGATCACAAGTAAGAAAGTTACTTCTGCAGTGGGGCCGGACCCACTTCCCCTTATGAAGACATGAAAAATAAAACATATCACACCATCCTGCTTGGCTGCACTGTCCGGTTTGCATCTTAGATAGCAACAAGTGACCTGTTAAATGATGACAAATCCTTTAGCTCCTGGCTTTAGACCTCTGACCTCTTGACTCCCTGCCTGTATCCAGGGAGCAGTCTGGGGAGAAGAATGCAATAAACAGCTTGTAATCTAGTGGTCTCAAAAGAAATTACATCAAAACCAGCTGTTACACCGTTAGTCATTAAAGACTGACAATGTGTTAACTAAAATAGGGTCTTTATATGCGGGCTTTTGCAATTGCTGAAGGTCCAGTGCGGCTCCCCCTGCCCCCTATTTATGGAAAAAGAAGTAAGTATCATTCCAAGTAAATATGTCCTATCATCCTTTGAAGTATGAGTAAGATGTGTTTGATCTCAGTCTCTTCTTTCTCGTTTTCATTAACTGTGTCAGGCTGCGTTTCTCAGCTCTGAGCTTTATGATGTGTTCCCAACGTCAGAGAAGTGGAGTGACTCAGCACATAATTTCTGCATTTCCAGTTATCTGACTGATATTTATAGTTTGTTTTTATTATAATGTAAGATTTTTTCCCTCTCTGTTTTTCTTTTAGAAACATTACATAGAAGGAGAGAGATTTAGATTAGATATTAGGAAGAAATTTTTTACACTGAGGGTTGTAGAACACTGGAACAGGTTGCCCAGAGAGATGGTGGATGCCCCATCCCTGGAAACATCCAAGGCCAGGCTGGCCAGGGCTCTGAGCAACCTGATCTGGTTGGAGATGTCCCTGCTCCTTGCAGGGCGGTTGGACTGGATGGCCTTTAAAGGTCCCTTCCAAGCCAAACCATTCTGTGATTCTATGATTTATGATGAACTAAAATCTACATTTGCCTCACTGGTTTCAGTGCTGGCACCTGAAATTATTTGAGGCACAAGTTAAAACAGACTGTGTCTGACAGCAGATGTCAAAATTTTACCAGGTGATGCTTGAAATACAGATTAAATCTTTCTTTTCATCCATGCATGCATCCAAAATCCAGCAAACCAGCAAATATAACTGGGGAGAAAACCAAAAAATAAAGGAGCATGGTGGTGCTGGAGGAGCTCGCAGAGGAATCCATGCTGCTAAGCACCTCCTAGAGTCTTTCAAATCCAAAGCAGTTGTCTACCACATATTTAAACAAGGGTATAGATAAAAAGGAGAATGTCTCAAAAGGAATGTCAAGTATTTCTTGCCATCTGACCCTTCCTCATCTCAATAGTTTTCTTCAAATATCAACTTGTGGCCGTTCCCTTCATAAAAGCTCTATACATCAACCTGAAGGAAAAGTTGAGCCAGTTGGAAGTTGAGCCAGTAACTTCAATGAAGCCATGAATTTACCTCTGCTGTCTGTAAGATGCTGTAATAACCATTAAAAATAAGAGAAAGTAGTATTTTAAGTCATAAAGAATAATTATTTCCAGAAAGACATCGTAACAAAGGGTCAGTTATGTCTCCCACTGATGCCTGTGAAAAGTGGAGGAAAGCTGGCAAGATGAGGCAGCTACAGTGAGTTACTGTGAAGCCAAACGATATTCCCAAAACAGAGAATATACTGTATTTTTTCTGTTGGTGGAGAAGAGACGGAGAGCAGCATCTAACCTGGAGGAAATATATCTATTAATAGACATAGAATCCTCCTAGATTAAGCCTACACTGTATCTCTAGGTGCCTAGGACCTGCTTCTTTCTCTGTCAGCAATGCAATCTGCCTGATTTTCTGAGACTGCTCAAGCTTAGCGTACAGCAACATGCTCAGAAGAGCTTGTTCTGGAAAAACCGGCACATACCTTTTGATATTATACAAATCAAACAGATAACCACCCACTAGAGTGGCTGTTGGATCCTTTAACCAGAGAGTGTAGGTCTGGTTTTGGGAGGACATCAGCCTAGAAAAGGGAGACTCCTGATCACTAGGTATGATGGGTGAAACCCCTTTTCCTCCAAACTAGGCCATTATATTTTTAGAAATTCTTATTTTTGTTCTACTCTATATTTAAGATATCTCACTACGTATGTTCATATATAGACTAAAATTCTCTGCTTTTGACTGTTTGCTTTAATGATCTGCAAGAACAGAACAAAAGCTCATTCCTTCTATGATGAAGCAGAACACCTACGGAAAACTCACTTGGAAAAATGATCTGATATAAAGTTTCTTTGAAATTATTTTCTGTTTGCATTGATCTTGCCCTGAGGTAAATTTACTTTGTAAAAAAAACAGAAAAGTATGTTCTTAGCTTCTTTAAATATAAAGGAAAGAGATCTATCTATAGCAGCTAGAAAGAACGTGGCTGTTGATGATTTGGAAAGTGACACTGTATGCAGCGGAGCAGAAGGGAGGGAAGCAGACACAACATACGCGGGTTGGACTTTTTGTTGGTTAAACTGAACTAAAGCCTTCAGTTTCGTTTCAGGACAGGTTGTATAAGGAGTTATCTGTGATTCATTAAGCTGCATACTTCTCTGAAAGATGTACAAACCCCTAGGAGACATACGTGAAGGTCTGTGCAGGTTTCCATGAGGCACAGAGAGGGATTTAGGGCACAGCACTGCTGGGAAGGCTCACATCCCGAGTCACACTCCTGTTTATACTTGTGTACGGCTACCATACAAAGCAGGAACTTTCCAGAGCGTGAAAAAAAAAATTCTCTTTTCTTCCAGACGCTGGTGCAGGTCTCCGTGCAGAAGTGTAAAGCATCCTCTCTGAGAAACGGTGTGTATGGGTGGGAGCATGGGCATCAGGAAGCCACAGCCACGGGAACCTGATGAGACGCAAGAGACTATTGATCTGCTGCAGATGAAATGCCCCATTAATAGCGTGGGACTATGAAGTAATAATTTCTTCAGCATTTTTTGGCCACAGATCTGTTCATTTTAAGAATATACTTAAAACTATGAAAGTCAAAGTTTTCCAGTGGCCTACATGAGGATGCACGGGGTAGAGAAATACTCTTTCAAAAATTCTTAATAGATCAGAGTCCATGTTTTTGCAGAGCAACATTGGCAGTTCTTTTTTTCTGTTTTCTTTCCTAAAACACCTTCCTTAAATAGTTCCTGACGCTTTAAACAAAATACTCCCATCACCACTTCTCCTCCTGGGTAATTTATCTTTCAGAGGTGGATTAACAAGTCACTAGCCAATGAATGTCTAGTGTGTTCAGCTAATACAATTGCTGAGAAAATACTGAATCTATAGCAGAAAATATAACACTCTTTAAAATGCTCCTACTCCCTCACACATTTTGTGCAAGTTTTCTGTGCTTTGAACTGGATCAGTACTTATATAACTAGAAAACACACTTTGTGCAAGGAAAAACATTATTTTATTAATGCAGAATAGGAAAAATCAAAGTTTGTACTCTTCTCTGTAGCCACTTTCTTATATTTAATAAAACACACTTGCAAACTGATTGTCTTCTATGAGCCAGGCAAGCTCTTCTCTTCTGGAAATGTACTGAGACAGCTTCTTGATATATTAAGGCTTCTTTAAACCACTCCTTACACCTGTAAGGCCTGCAAAAGGACTTTAAAATGTGTGGAAATATCATTTAGTGCCAGATTAACAACCTCTGCCCTCCATAAAGTGTAAAGTAGCATTAGCACAAATGCCTGTTCAGTTCACTCTCTTTACAAAAAGCATTTGAATGAGACTGCAAAATCACACCTTTTGTAGTTCTGCAGTGAGCTGAATTTTCATTTTAGATTATTATTTTAGTAATAGGAATAATCTTTGCATTTTTGTCAGTATCTCAGTCACATGGTGTGGGCCCTGGGCAGGTTTTTCTACCACCATTTATTTGTGAAAGCCAAGCTTGACCTTCTGTTGCTCTCCAAGGGATTATTTTATAGACTGAAATGTGTATTTTAGAGACCGCTGATGTAGAAACCGACAGCCTTCAGGGTGCAGTCATCTTTGGCTGAGTCACTTGTAAACTACTGCGACTAAATGACAGTTTACCAGCATGCAAAGCCATTAGAAAGGCACAGCTGAGTGACTGCGAGTGCACTGGAATGACATATTTGATCTCATTTGCTGTTTATTTTATATGCGTAGGTTTATCAATCAAAGCCTATAAGTGGGGACAAAACACAGAGGTGGCTGTTGAAGTCCTCTGTTCAATACAGCATATAATAAGATATAGATACTATTTTACATAATACAGATTATAAAGCTGTACCTCAGCTATTAAGACCTATGGGATGTCTCCAGCAATTAGCAAACTGCCTCAAAAGGCAATGGAAGACAGCTATAGTATCATGCATGTATGTACATGAGTGTCTGTATACAATTCATATGTATCTGCCATGAAAATAAATGTCCGTCACTTAAATACTGCTTATCAACCACGTGTAACAGATACAACACAAATAAGCAAAAACATGTGCATACAGCTATACATTTAAATGTCAGCTATACCTAAATTTGTACCCACATGCATCTGTAAACATATAGATATTTATGCTTATATTTTACAAATCAATCCTATATATTTATAATGCTGTATTTGCGTCTTTTGCACAAGGAAAACTCTACAAACATATGTAAATGTGATATGTCACTCCCATACAGTGGATCTAATTCTTTCCTCCCACGTTAGCTAAATTTCATTGAAAATAAATGTAATATTACAGATTTACTACAGACTCCAGATCTGCAAATTCAATTCCTAATAGGCTTCATTCTTGAGATAAGGGGTTTGGAAAAACCAAGTCATGTCTACTGTCTTTCTTCCTTTATTTGATATTTTATATTGCCTCACAATGCCCTGTGGAAGATACTCAGAAAATAATCTCTGTGACTTGGTAGCTAAGTGATGGAATATCTGCGATCTTGTTAGAAGTCACAGTTGGACTAAAATTTCCTCCTTTTTTTGGCTTAAGCTAAAAACTCAAGGACTGAAGGACTGAAGGACTCCTGTAAAAGTATAATAGAAGATGCACTAGGTCTGAAGAGTAATTTCTATGAAATTTTAAAGGAAAGTAGGAAAATCTACCAGCCTAATAAAAGCTATTTTCTCTGTATTCTGTGTGGCTTCAGTTCACATTTGTCAAATCATTCTAGTTCTCATACACTCTCCTTTCAGGCTTCTTCTAGACCCTGTAGTTAATAAACTACCCAGTGAGGAAACTACTTTATTCATGTTGAATTTAATCTAATCTTCATATGATTGTAAAAAAAAAATAATAATTCTCCTAAAATCTTGTTTCATGTAACATTTGTTTTATTGAACATGAAAATAATTTCCGTTTACTTAACATAAACAGTTATTCTGAACTGTGGAAAGGTTAGAAGTGGCAAGAAAATCTGTTGTTTGGTTTTATTGATGTAAAAATAAAGAAGAATTTTTTACAAATGTTTTTATTAGAAATATGAGTACAATTCTTTAGCATTTCCCTTCTGTTTTGACAGCTCATTGAGAACTTTCACAACTTTTTATATATGGTAATACTGCCTATTAATTAATAGCTTTTCTCTGCTCACAGTTTTTATGAATTTGCAAGAGTTGTTACCACAACAGTTATAACCACAATTGTTCATGTTTTGTCTGCATGTGCACTGGCCCTGGATATTAAATGTTGTCTAAAGGGGAAATGAATGTAGAATCCTAAGAAGAAAATTAATAATTTAAATTTTGTCTCCAAGAGAAACCCTTCTGGTTTACATTTCATTACTTCATCAGTGTGTTGGCAAATAATGCTGAAATTTTTTTTTGTGAGTCAGTGGAGAACTTAGCTAGTTTTACATTTTTAAGGCTTGAGAAAGCTGTACACATAGAAAGACTAGATATTTCTAAGGTTGTAATTGTGCTAGCATCAATATTGTCTCAATAATTTCCCTTCCAGGCCAGGATCTAACTCATAGCTTTCATTTTATACTTGAGAATTTGTACTTTAGGAGAGGGGTGGCATTTTGATTTATTTGAAGGAGAAAAATATTTCATTAGTTCACCACCCACACTAATATAAATATTGTTAACAATTTATTTTGTACATGTTTTTGCCAAATTATTTGTGGAGAGGATCCTCCCTCTTTATTTCTCAACAGCATTTCTTGAGGAGTTAAGAACAATGTGTGGGCAAATTGGAGATCAAAAATGGAAGTGAAATTTTAACAATGGTAAATTACGTAGACAGGTATTCTTTTAATGAAGTCAGTCTGAAATACGTAATTATCACACGACCTTCATAAACAACAGGTCAAAACTGTTGTCAGATAGGTCAGTAGAAAAACTAAAAAATTTCAGTGTACTGATGCAGAACTGTGTCTATTTTTGCTTCTTGACTGTAGAATACTCATTGCATTTTTTCACTTACAAGTCAGCAAATTACATAAATTGTAGAAGTGGTACAGTGATGACCCATTAATCCAGAACATGGCCAAAGCTGGGAAAGGTCAAGTGTCTTAACTTTATCATTCCTTCTCCAAGGAGGGTGTATGCTGGTGGAAGCTACCCACACACAATTGACAAAAGGCTTTGAAGAGTAGGAAACTTTCAAAAGGTAATATGTTAAACTAAGTAGCATCCATAGCTTAAAACTGCATGCACAGATCAACTTGTTGCAGACACAGAAATGTTCTCCTGAACTTAGTTGCTAACCAGAAGATATGCATCTCCTTTTCTGAATGGAGAAAGTATGTGTGGAACAAAATTAAAAATGTATTTGAAAATTTTGTCATAAAATATGATTAGCCTCTTGACTCTTTGTAAAATAATCTCAGTCATTCCCTTCAGCTAATTCAAAAGGAAAGACTTGAAATAGAGATAAATTATTTTTTAAATTAATCTGTTCCTTGCTGAGGAGGTATTTGTGTGGCTATGAGCAAGCCTCCAGATTTTGCCTACATAGTTGAATCTGTGTGGTATATATAGTGCAGAATATTTTGATTGCCTGGGAATAAACATCTTTGTGGATAATATTTTTGAATAAAGTTATCATGTTCTGGAATAATTATTCTGCTTTTGAACGAGACAATGACTCCAAAGCAAAGTTTAATCCCGAGTAGATAGTTCCCCTCTAATGACTATTAAATTGTTCTTCTGCAAAAGAGATGCTGCTCAATATTTTTCATGTAGACAGCGCCTGAAAACACGATGTTTCATTTGTTTAGCTGTGCAAGAGGGACAACAGCACTTCCCTACGTCATGACAGTATTCTAAGGATAAGTACACTTGCAGACTTGGAGGTTTTGCAGTGGAAGGTGCACCAGTAACTAAAATTAAGAAAGATAACCAGATGAGTAAAGTATTAACTTCTGTTTCTTCATCCAGACTGCCATTGCCATCATGTTGTGCTGCACCACATTTTTTTTAAGTTAGGAATTTGGCGCCTCACCTGTTCTTCTCACCCAATGCCTGGAAGAAAGACAGAGTTTCATGACCTTGTACCAGCTGTGAAACAGCAAAGGGGTCAAAGGAAAAAGTTCCTACCGACTTCACTGGTGTTTTGGATCGATATTGTCAGAGCATATCTTCAGGTACACAATCTGGATTTCTAATGTACAGAAGACAAAAACCCTGAAAATGTGGAAGCCGAAATGTTTCATTTTTTTCTAGGAAGTGTTCTAACAAAATGTTCATGGCTTCTTATTCCAGAACGCAGAAAAGAAAATGACCAGTTACACATATTGTGGGGGGAAAAAAAAAAAAAAAAAAAAA
>JAAGAY010142936.1:40842-130314 GCA_011801015.1 Ardeotis arabs | reverse complement strand
ACGGCAAATTCAAATGAGCGAGATGACTAAGATGGAAGTAATTCAACTCTGTACCTTCACAGAATAATATCCCTGTTGCTGTGTGATTTGAAATTGCTTTTAAGTCCTGCTTGACTTGTTAATGGGTTTTGGGATATTTTTTGATACTTCGTCTCAAAGCGTGAGAATACTCAGTCTGAGTTGTCGGGGAAGCTCGTGGTGTAGCAGGACTGTGGTTTCAAAGAGCAACAGTTGATACAGCTTGGACAACTCGGCATTCCCATTTTTAGGAGTGAGCTATTAGCGTCACATACTCAGGAACTGTTGTCTAAAGTAATTTTTGATTTTACTTAAATATAATTCTGTGGCTTAAATGGGATAATAGCTTAAATTTATTTTTCTTAGCTGAGCCTTTTGGGTTTGACTTCAAACAGTTTTAGTAACTCTAAACATTTTGGGCATGGTATGTAAATAACATTCAAATGTGTTCTCTGAAGGGATTTTAAAACTAAATGGTGGATGGGGAAGGCGTTCAGAAAATCCTAAGTGTCAAAGCAGCATTTTTAATTGTGAAGTAAGTTCTATTTCACAGGACAGAAAAGATACAAAGCGTAAGGCACAGGAGCCTACCAGTTCTTTCTGAAAGAGCTAATGCAGTATCGAGTCACTTCCCGCTGCGGCGCTCGCCAGGATGATGATCCCTGCGCATCAATGCCTGTGTTGGATGTAGCAGTTTGACCTCACCCAAATTTACGCGCGGCGGCTAAACTTTTTCTGCGTGGTACTCGATTTTGAGTTTTGCTGTAGGACTGTTCTCTCACTGAGGAGTCTTGCACGGTCTATTTGACAATTCTTACTGTTTCCTTATGTGTCACTTTTACAACTTCTTTAATCTGGACTTTTTTTTTTTTTTTTTCTTTCTGAGGCAGATCTGTATCTGCAGCCGTCGGTTTTATGGCCTGGGACTGGGTTAGTGCAAAAGGAAACGAGTGAGTCACCCGCAGAACTTGTCAGCAGGCTGGGAGGGAGCTCCGTGGCGGGGGTGGATAGGGTGGAACAGTAAAATTTTTGACCTCACCCCTCTCTAGGCACGTGTCATTCTGAGCAAGCTTTCTTCAGAAAGCGTTCAAGAATTTTTTCCAAGAATGTTAGTTCCAGGGTTTCTTTTCTCTCTATGCTAGGAGTGTAGTTTAGAAAAGATGATTGCTCGGTTCTTGCTAATGTGCGTTGCCACCGTTCTGAGGCCAGTTTTGGAGGTCTGGGTGAATTCTTCCACTTGAAAAGCACCTTGTGCTCCAGACGAAGCAGGACGTTTTGGTGGTGTATGGGCAGAACGTGGGTCACTCGGCGGGGCGATGCAGGAAGGGGAGGTGAAGTGTGACGTACGCAGAGTATCAGGAAAAGCCCAGCGGGGCTGCGGGGTCGAACCGGAACGGCAGTGTTTATGGGACCGAGCTGTGTGCCCTCGGTGCCCCGCGGTGCTGATTGCACGCGTGTGAATGCAGAAAGAGTGAGGTTTGATGGAAGAGGAAAAAGAGGAACAGTTCAACAGCTTGTGCCCTAACTTCGTTAACGTAAACTGGGAATTCCCACTTACAGGAACAAAATGAGTTGAGATGGTTTCAAAAACTTCAGAACACTGAAGTACTCTTTCGATACTGACTGACAAATTAGCAGGCTTTGCTGTGCATCCTGTGCGCTGGGTTATTTTGAAAGGTGATCCAAGTGACCTTTCCAAAGGTATCCGTGTTTTGCAATCTCTGGAAGCTGCAGCTGTTGCAAGCTGTTTTGCTGTCTCAGTGTAGCTAAGGCAGCACTTTTACTGGTGTGTTTGGAAGGAGGTGGTGGAGCTAGGAATTCCTCGCGGTGTTGTGGCGTGTTTTTCACTCGACGTGTCTCCCCGAGCCCGTACGGGCTCAGCAGAGGAGGGCGGGCGGCCCGCCCCGCTGGAGGGTCTGATTTAGGAGTGGGTGCAACGGCAGCCAGCGGAGGTGAGCGTTGGAGGCGTGCTGGGTTTCCACTTCAGGCAATCTCAAGTGAAGCGTCTAGTGAGACAGGAATTCACTTAACTGTTCTCTTAATTAGTTAATCACCCTGATTTATAATAGGGCTGCCCCTTACTCACATTTTAAGCATATTCTTGCACGTTCATAGCATTTTAAAAGACGTTCTTCTCAAGTGGACCTCATTAGGCTTTATCAGGCTCTTTCTTGGGGTGTGTGGCTGCGTGAGTGCGAGGTGCGAGCTCGCGGTGCTGTTAGTTACAGCTGGAATTAGTTGTGTCTGTAGGTGCAGAGCCTGTCACAGCTCACTGAACTTGGCTGTGTAGATAGGCGTCTTGATTGATGATTATTTGCTGATAATTAAGTTAAACAACATCAGGAACTGACTCCCAAGCATACTTAGTTCTTCTGAGATGCACGAGCGGCCGTTGCTTGCCTTGTTTGTGCTCTGTCTCTCCTGGTTCCTGATGAAGCTGTTGCACCTCATTCCCAGCACTGATGTGTTGGATACCTCTGTGCCTTTTCTGAGGCCAGCCACATAAAACATGTTGTAATTTTTTGGTTTCTCTCCATGTGCTGTCTCACTTTCTATATATAAAAAGTTGACGGTTAATTGGCTAAAAAATTATTTCTTGCTTTATGTTGTGCATAGACCTGGTTACTATTTACTGTGGTCAGTCTGATAGTGCTCAGTTCTCTTGGGATTTTGAAGTGCAAATTTGCTTGCTAGCATAAGGAGGAGGAAATTTTAAAGTATTTACTTGGGCAGATCAGACGATGTAGACAATAGGGGTTTTCCTGTTTTTCATTTTCTTAATTATAAGCCTGGTTTTTCCTTTTTAACTTTAGCTAAATGGTTAGCAGTTGAAAGCCATGGGAAGAAGAGATGTATGTGTCGCTAACCAAACTTTTTTAAAAATAGGGTTGAATGCTACATAAACTCCTTATCCTTCTGAAAGTAATTTTTCAGACTTAAATACAGTGCTTCACATTTTTAATCACTCCTTAGCTATTAGCTAATTAAACGCTTCAGTACTGTTCCTTTGGGGAAGGTAAGATGGTGTCGTTCCTCTTCTGCAGATGAGTCAAGCTACTGAAAGTGGCTTGGCCAAGGTCAGAGCACGAGCAGCTGCAGATCTGAGAGCAGGACTTGAGCTGGTGACTCCCTCTGCCATACTTAATTTACTGGAACGTGTCATCTCCAGGTGTCCTTTCTTAATGACTTGGTAAATAGTTTTTACAAAAGACTTTAAAAATAATTGGGTTTAAATTCCCTCTTTGATTTGCTTGAGGGAGGAGAAGTGTAACCATAATGACCCGATTCGATACAACTCGCAGCGCAAATAGCACGGGGTGAGGCTCTTCCAACCAAATTATTGGTGCTGAAAATAAACCCGTTCAAAGGATTTGTTTAAATATGACACAATAGCTCTTCCCCTCGCGACAGCGTACTTTGTAATGCTGTAAGCCTCTGGTACTCGGGATCCAAGCTTTTGATCTCCTATGCCAAGATCTGTTGACCGCTGTTTTTATTTAAATTACCTTGTTAGGTCTTAAAAAGTTAGTTTTGAAAGTGTTCCTGTAATGTAAGTCAGCGGGTTACTCTCCAGGACAAATAAGGTGACTGGAGTGTGTGCTCAAATGAGGGAAAACCAGGCCAGTATTTGCCTGGAAAAATACTTTCTTGTGTAGAGTTTTACAGATGTTGGACATGTGATGCTGTAACTTTAGTCATTCTGCTGCTGGTACATCACAGCTCTAGCAGACTGCGATACGTTTTACCATAGCCTCTGCTTTGAGATTGCCTAGTGTGTGTGAGAACGTTGTGACAAGTGTGCGGGAACTGACAAGTGTAAGGACTTGAATGTGATGTGTGTAGATGAGACTCTTCCATCTGGGGTGAGACTTAATCCTGCAGTTGTTACACTGGTAAAATATTCCAGGGTTCGTTTTTGAAATGTTTCAGAACTGTGTTAGGGTTGGGGGAGGTTATTGAAAACAGCTTTGTTCTTGCCTCTGGCAACCTAATTAATGTATTTTTTTGGCATTGAAAGCTGTTCTTTAAGGAAATAATTGCTGTTCTTCGGGTGATTTTTGACTTCGTGTCAGTGAAAAAGGTAATTTTGTAGTACTTAATTTGACTGTCTTAAAGCGAGGATCTCATTAAAATGTTGAGCGCACCAGAAGCTTGGGGTGTGAACTTCATGGGTGTGTGTTTTTCCCTAATTGTGTTCACTTGAGTGTGCCACATTGACCTTTCCACTTGAGCTGCAGGTTGAGACTTCTGGCTGCTAGTCTGGATTTTATTCAACTGATTTAAAACTTTTTCCTTAAAAAAAGAATTGTCAGCAGTGATTCTTTAGTCCCGTGCTTTTTAAACGCAGTGCAAAGCCATGTTGCTTATTCAGTATTTCAGCCTTACGTGAGTTGAGCTAGGTTAGGTTAGCTCCACTTTCATCCTCCTAAACCTCATGGGAGAATTACATCTTCCCTCTTCTGTTGTTGTTGCTACAACATCTGTATTTTGAATCCTGTGTGTTAGGACTGGAGGCTGCTGCTGTCTTAATGCCCCAGTCTGCAAAGACAGATAAGACTGGGAACAACTCGGAGTTCTTACTGCTGAAGGACCACTTGGTTGCTTTAGAAGTGAGTGGTTTCTGAGGATATCTCCCTGCTGCTGTTGGAAGTTTGGTGATACTACAATGCTGGTGAATTTATCTGCTAGCAAAAACTCAAATAGATGGCAGTTACACTCTTCTTTCTGCTTGTACTGCTTATTTCGCTCGGAGAATAAAGCCATACCAACAATCATTTTTTACATATTTGGGTTTAGGCCAAACAGGTAAGACTGTACCAACAGACACTTCCAAGCGTATGCGTGGCTTTGTGCTATTTTCTGCTCTGCTGGGGCACCTGGTTGGGAGGGAGGGGCCTCGGAGAGCACAGAAAGGTTTCCTTGTTCTCCGTTCCGGTGCCTGGCTGCCAGGAACAGCAGTTACGAGAAGTCCCGTGTCTCTGGGCTAGAGCATACTTGGTGCCGAAAGAATATTCGGGATTACACCGATCGGGACTCCAGTAAAGACTGATTTTTGTTTTTTTTTTTTAAACGTAGTCTTATCTAGTCTAATTTGAGTTTCTCTAGGAGGGTGAATGTTTGGTGTTTCTGGAAGTAGAAGCCACAATTCCTCTTACATGATATTTTTCTTCTCTCTAGGTGTTCTGTTGGAATATACGTCGCACATTTATGGCGATTCTGAGCGTGAGGGCAGACTTCTGCCAGGCCCAGCACAGGATCCTGGCTGACAAGTGAGCTGAGCAGAGGGTTCTACGTGCCATAATTACTTTGCCTTGAAGACTCCAGACACAACGAACACACTCAAATATATGGGATATCTTCTGCACATTGGAAGCATATTCCTTTTACTGACTCTAGCAAAACTAAGCATCAAGAAAACAAAGTGGAGAGAAAATCTGCCCTTACCTTTTTGCCTCACCAGTGCCTAAATGTAGAACAGGCTGCCTAGCCTTGCACGTAGTCAGAATTTTGGGAGTCTGAAGGATACCACCTACCGTAATTGAGGCCGAAGTTGAATTCAAGTGGATTCTGAAGCAAACCTGCTTTTCTAGAAGCAAATTCTTTAAGGAACAAACACGTCAAAGCAAGCTCTGATCAATCCCAGGCATTTTAGTGGTCTTTTTAATGTTTTCTGCTGTGAAACCTTTCCAAGGTTATTGATTTTTTTTTTTTTTTTTAATTTTATTTTAATTTTTTTGGCCCCTTACACATTTTGTTTGCCATTATGAACCGTCCAGCCCCCGTGGAAATTACTTACGAGAACATGCGTTTCCTGATCACTCACAACCCAACCAATGCAACCCTCGGCAGGTTCATAGAGGTAAGGCAGTCAAATGAGGTGCCGTCCTTCTTTCCTCGTACGCTCAGAGTTTCCGTGGAAGTGCTGGACAGTCATTCCTCGCGCTCGTTGCTCAATGCTTTGGCTTTGTTACGTGTTACCTGAAGCTTACGGTGGTTTTGTCTTCAATATATGGTTCACATTTTCCTGACAGTTTGAGAAGAGAATCCACCGATAACTTTTTTGAGTCCTGCATTTCTTTAATTGCAGGAGCCTGGATGCGCTTCCGTTTTAGCACACAAACACACCCCCTTGCCATCACTCGTGTCCTGGTTCCTGAAGGACGTTCTGAACGTTATCTTTCGTTAAACAACGCAGTGCTGCTAATATATCGATCTGTTGCTCGCCTTTTGGCTTTTAAAGAAGCAGTTAACAATTATAACTGGTTTCTGACCTTTCTCCTCCCTTAGAGCAGGATTAAGTGCAGTACTTAAAGTGATGTTTTAGTTTACAGGATGTGTTCTCAAACTGCCCCGCCAGTCCCAGAATTGCCAGAGATTTCAGGTGCCCGAATTTACCCCCGAGGAACGACACCTGCTTGGGTCTCCCTGTGGGAAGAGTCAGCGGCGGTGGGCAGTGGGTCAGGCCGTTACTGACACAAGCAGATCTTAAATACTGCAAAACTGAATACTCAGTTTGCTGATAAAGTAACAGATGGTATCATCAGAGAAGCTGCATTACAGTGTATCTCTGCATTCATGTTTGCTCCAAACCTGCTGTATCTTTGTGCCATTATATCTAGAGGACTTTTATCTTCCATACACAAATCTCTAATTCCAAAGAGATCCTGTCATCTGATACTGATGTCTGACTGTGGCTGTTAACAAACTTCCACCGTTCAGCAGCGTGCTCTTCATCATGAATCTTTTCAGATATTAGTGGTGAACTTTGTCTGAAAGCCACATTCTTTTGGTCTTCATATATATGTTTGGTTTTTTTTTCCCCCATTATTGTGGATTGTCATCTTTTTTCAGGAGTCCTGACTCTGGAATATATATTATTGCTAATTGTTAGAGGTTACGGTGATTCAGTCCAAACAGGAGGGGAAATGCTGCTTGCTGTGTGAACCTTCAAAGTGAACTGGAACAGCTTGTGTTTGATCTTCTGATTATTTATCTAGCACAATGTGCTACTTATAGTGCATTACAAGGAAGCTGGAGTATGGTGGTGTGTGTGCTCTGTTCCTCCCTGCCTCAAAATGTCAACACTGGCTGAAGCAAACAGCTCCACGCTTCTATTTAAAGAGAAGAAGCTGCGTGGAGAATATAAGCAGCTATTTTAATTTTGCTCTTATACATGCAATTTTTTTCCACCTTGGCATTTCCCTAGAGAAGAATAATTCAGAAGTGTTCCACATTTATTCTTGCCACTTGTAACCCTTGTCCTAATGCAGGCCTTAAACCCCCCTTCCTGGCTGGGCCCTTGCTCCTTCATTGTGTAGTCACCTTGCAGCTGTGCAGTAGTCTTGGTACTGCTGACTCCGGCGAATGTTTAGTTTTGTAGCTGGTGAGAAAGTTCTGTAGCCCTTCGCTCCGTCCGTGTGCTCACACGTTTTCCTTTTTCTTACAGGAGCTGAAGAAGTACGGAGTGACAACCTTGGTGCGAGTTTGTGATGCCACTTACGATAAAGCTCCCATTGAAAAAGAAGGAATCCAGGTTCTAGTGAGTTGCCTTTAAAACTGTCTAAAAATGAAAAATTGTGTATCTAGAAGTGATGGGGATGGCTTCACGTTTTGGGCAAGCGCTTACGACTGTTTCAGACTGACCAAAAGCAGTGTGATCCCCAGCATCAGCTAAAGCTGGTTTTGAGAAACTCGCTGTACTTCTGTGAAAGGTGCTTGCTGATTCATTACAACTGCCTGGGCGCTTTAGTTGGAATAGAAATGTCTATTCCTGGATTTCTGGATTTGTTGAGGTATTTTGATTGTGTTTTAGTGACTAGTGCAATACTAATCCCACGTTCAGCCTTGTGGTTCATATAACTCGGCTGGTCCTTTTCTCTGGATAAAGCACTTTTCTTGGCTTTACTCTTGACCTTCTCAGGATGCATAAAAAACTCCATTCTCTCGCTCTTTCCGAATGTGCTGCTTTCTGGGACTATAGCTGACACGTTGATACAGGCTTCCACGGACTGGCTGTAGCAGGATATTGATCGACCGCCTCACCTCTGAATGGAGCCCGGCTGCTGGTGGCTTCCCTGCTCAGCAGGTGGAATTCCTTAACTGCTGCTCATCGTTACCGTTGGGCAATGACTGTCTGACTGTTGTCTAGTACTGCTTGGTGTTTTAGGGGAGGTTTTTTTAATAGGTGTGTGCTCATACTAAGCTTGCAGGCGGTATTTTTCCAGGCAATACTTCTGAATTATTATAGTGTGTCAGATAGAATCAGTTTATTTTACTGGAGTGAGTAATAACTCTGTTACGAGGCCAGAAATTGCATCTTACCTTCTTGTTGCAGGTAGTCAGTCTTCTACTGCCTCTTGATTTTTTTTTTTTTTTATGGCTCATTTGGAGGAAAACTTCTGCAGTTTTCCATTAGGAGAAAAACTTGTATCCTGGCATATCTGTGAAAACTCCACGTACAGGTCAGTCAGGTTTCTTGGCTCCTGGCCCTAGTAAGCATTTACTGCAGTTCCAGGCAGCCACGTGTGCCTCTGTTGCTGGAAAAATCAGTCATTACAGGGCTACCAGCGCTGCTAGGGCTGCGCTCTGGAATAGTGTTTTTGTTCACTCTAGAGGTGTCTTGGACATCCCAGCGTTTTCAGGCATGCTGCTGTGAAACCTCTAGCTGTGATACTCCTGAGGCTGCCAGAGGCTGGGAGGATTAAACTTCTGATGTTGAAGCCCTCAGAGCCCTGATTTAAGCTGGAGCTTAGAGTATTTCTGTGTTCCTGTGCCAAAGCACAGATCTGAGTTCTTCTTAGAATACTTAGGACAGTTTTGCAGGTGTCCAGCTCTGCCGAGGTGGCTGCCCTGTGAGGCCAGCTGACCTTGGCTCCTGCAGCTGCGAGCGAAATCCACCCTCTCCTGTCCATGGCCGGGCCCTTGGGGCAGCTGCAGGAGCCAGGAGCTCTCTGTGCTCTGGCATCTGTGCTTCTGAAACGGTTTGGGGATTTTGGTTCTCAAGAAACTTTAAAAACTTGATGTTGGCTAGATTGGAAGTGAAAGCAGTTTTTTGAGGAAGCGTTTCTAAAAACTGGAAATGCTGTTTCCGCCAGCTCTGCTAAGCACTGTTCTGCTGGAGAGCCTTTCGCTCCGAGTAACGCGTTCCGGAGCCTGGTGTCTGTGCGCGTTTCCCTGAGCTAACAAGCCTCTCTGCGTTTGGTATGTACCAGTTCTTCCTAGTTAGTGTTCCACTGCTGCAGAAGGCAAACCAGGAGAGCATAAATCCCCCAGGCATCTGGTAAGGGTAACAGAAAGCAGGAGGTGACAGGGAAGGTTTGCTGCTAATGTCATCACTGATCCCGATGATCCCAGTCATGAGGTTGTCTTAGCAATTTGCTGGTTTGCCCTTTGAGATAGGTTTAACTCGTCGCAGACACGACCGCCTCCTGAATAGGTTTTCCTTCCTATGAGTGCATGCGTTTTCAAAGCAGAGTCCTGCTGCTCTTCGAGATGATATTAAATTACCATCTGGCTGAGAGAATAACGCGTCACTATTTAAAGCTAATATTTGCTTGCAAAAATAGCATTAAGATTAAAAACACAGCCTGGGAGAGATTAGTGTCTATTTTAGAACTGTTGAGGTCAAAAGCGTAGTGGCACCCCTGAAAATGAGAGCATTTTAGCAAAGCCTACTCTCATGCCGCGATACAGGATCGTGTACTGGCAGGATGGGCAGAGTGTGGCAGCTACGGAGTTGCTTTGGCAGATGGCATAGTGAGAACGTAGAGAATTAGATGTTCCGTGCTTGAAGTAGTACTATTGCATGCGCGTGTTTATCAACAGAGATTAAATCCAGGAGGCAGGAGGCGGGGATGGATTTAGTTTCTGTGGGCTTCTGCAGTTCTTAGTTATGTTCATATGGAAGGTCTTGAAACACAGAAATGCTACAT
Organism: Ardeotis arabs; assembly: GCA_011801015.1. Taxonomy (NCBI): domain Eukaryota; kingdom Metazoa; phylum Chordata; class Aves; order Otidiformes; family Otididae; genus Ardeotis; species Ardeotis arabs. The sequence continues at coordinate 120,364 of JAAGAY010142936.1, read as the reverse complement.
CGGAAAAACTGGTAGGGGCTTTTTTTCAGAAGTATTTTTGCACTGGCTGGCAACCAAGGAGGCTGTGATAGTTTTGTTCATTTTCAGGGTCTAAGACATGTTTCATTGTTCTGCTTCTCTCGATCCTTCATTCGCTGTTAGCCCTGGGTCAGGCTTTCTGCGCGCTCTGTGCCGTCCGGGATGGCCAGCACCTCAGCGCTAGCGGGAATCGGGAGCGCCCGTGTTAGAGATGTGATCATCGCCAGCTGACATTTACTACGTCGCCACGGGCTCTGGTATTGAGGTGGCAAAGTTCCAGGCTGGTGGCTGCGGTGCCATCCGATGCAAATGGAGACAATTCTGGGAGTGTTTTGCTGCCATAACTTCGGTGCGAGTTGCGCACGGGTTTTGAAGAAAGGATTCTTTGTCACTTTGAAGTCCTGCTACTGCTGCTTGGTCATCTCGGTTCTGCACTGCCGATCCTGCAGGCGTTGCCGACTGACCGACCCAGAGCTGTTCTGCTGAGCCAGGCTGCTCCAGGAAAAGGGTAAATAACAGCCACCCTTTCAGCCCATCATCCTGCACAGCTACTGCAGGGTGGCACAGAAGAGCTGTATTTTCTGGTTGTGCAATCTCAGTGCATCATCCCGGTTATTAATGACTGGTTTGGTGGTGGAGCTTAGCCATCTGTTTTCTGTCCTGTCCGACAGGAGTTCGGAGGTGATGCTGGCAGAACTCATAATCAGGAAAAAAAAGAAAAAAAAAAAAACCTGTAAAACTCTGCTGCAGTTACTCCTCTAAATCCCAGAATTGTTGTTGTTCCTCGTTCAGGGCAGCGTCCCAAGCAGCAGTGTTTTATCAGTGCTAATTTAGTATCAGTGGTGTCCCATTCCTGAGAAGGTGATGCTCTGTGGGGACATGACAATGTCGTTAATTCGGGCTGGCACGAGAGTTGTGCGGACACGGTGGTTAACACATAAGCTAAAGCAGTGTAGTAACCTCCTGTGTTTGTTCTGGAGGAAAGGATTTCATTTATTCCAAAACTAGGACACAGAACTGACAGGTAAACCCTGTTCTTTGCAAGGCAGTTTCAAAAGAAAGCGTCTTGCGATGGGCAATGCCTCTTCCCTTGGCAGCCCGTGTATCTCTTCCTGGGCCAGTGGATGACATAGAGCCTAAAATAATACAGCTAGCAGTGTGGGATTGAGTGGAAAATCTCATAAAAGCCTTTTATTAGAAAGAACAAGTTTTACTTTAGGATCTTGTTTCTATAGTCTTTTCTTTTGCTGCGTTGTCTCAGATATTTTTAATTTCCCATTTGCTTTAAAAAAGTTCTCTGCCCTTTTCAGACTCTGTGTATCTTTCTGAATTAATCGCATAATGAAGTTATTTCAGTAACTTAAAAGCTTTTTTGGTTTTGTGGTTCCGAGACGCAGATTTCCACCTTGCAGCTCTTTAAAGTGCTAACACGTTTGTACGGTGTTCTTGGGCTGAGCTCTGTGCTTGCTGCTCAGGAAGTGTTAGGGTAGCAGTAAGTGCATTTCAAAATTAAAATCTGGCAGATTTTTACTTTTGGTTGTACTCGCTCAGAGTTTCTGCGTGCTTCTTTTGGGCTTCAGAGAATATTACATTAATCTGTTCTCAAGATACTGTGAGAGAGACGTGTTTCTCACCGATGAGGGAAGAAGAGGCCCCTTTTCAAAGCATTTGGAGAGATTGTTGAACAATATGGAACTCTGGCTGTGAGTCTCTCTTGTAAAATGCACTGCAGTTGTCTAATGGAAAGTGCTAAATAGCTGCTAAGTATTATTTTTCAGCCTTGCATCTAGGAGTGCTCTTTGCACAGCACTCCCTGCGTCTGAGAAGATGATAACGCATGTGATGTTGTGCTGGGTGTTGAAGTGTAGGACACACAGTACTGCACTTAGCACGAGTTCCAGGAAAGAGCTGTGACCTCAGGAAAATGGGAAGTTTCTCACATGCAGTTTGATTTGGTGGGCATGTTGGTGATATTGGATGTGGCCTAGGTGGTTTAAATGTTGGCTACCCCTTTAACAGACAGAAATGTAACTGGAAATACAGCTTAGTTGTTGGCTTTGCCTTTTATCTAAGCGCTCTTTTTTGCTTGTGAACGTGGGTTTTTTGGCTTGACCTACCTGGGTAATTTTAACTGTCTTGTTATTGGGTTTGTGGCAGCTAAACAAACTGATCCGTTTGAGTTGCTACGACGTACCTTCGCTGCTGCCCAGGAAGTAGCTTCTCCGCTGTGCAGTCCGCAGTACAAATAGTATTTTAAAAGGCTGACACAACTGCAGGCAAAAGTCTACAGAGTTCTCATCTTTCAAATGTTTATTTGAAATGTCTATTGATTTTTACATATTTCTAACGAAATGAGACTTCAAGGGCAGCTATTTTTCTAAAAATTCTATACTACAAAGGAGGTAGTGTAGACTTTTATTGAAATTTTATTGAAAAGTGCAATTAAATGGTTGTTAAACATTTAGTGTTGCGTTATGGTATTGACTTGCAAACTTCTGTGCAACCAGAAAAATCCCCACAGAACTGCGAGTGTAATATGTACTCCTTGCTGAATGCAGTGTTTTCCTTCTCCCGGTGATTACCTTGCTGTTGGTTATGGATTGATGTCCATACAGCTAATGTTCTTTTTTTTTTATACTTCAAAGGACTGGCCGTTTGATGACGGAGCACCACCCCCAAATCAGATCGTTGATGACTGGCTAAACCTGTTGAAAACCAAATTTCGTGAAGAGCCTGGATGCTGCGTCGCGGTTCACTGTGTGGCAGGGTTGGGACGGTTAGTATCTGCTGTCTTCTTCTTGTGCTGGGCTTAAAGTTAGTTTATTTGTTTGGGAGGCAGGTCGCGGAATGTCTTCAGTAAATGCCAATTTAGCTGGCTTTCTCCCAAATAATGCTTTAAAGCAGCAGCATGGAGTTTTTGTCATTAAAGCAACAGAGGCTTACTACAGCTTAAAAATATCCAGTAATTTCAAAACTCTGATCCAGGATGAGAAGAAGAACTTGGAGAGATTGTTCAGAGCACTTCTGTCAATCATGACATGAGCAGCTAGAGATGCTATTGATTTGAAAGTATGTCTCTCTGTCAGAAAACAATAACATTTCTTATGCTTCCGGGCAAATGCAATATACATGTATAGTACGATTTCGGAGGCTGTACAGTTGGGGTTTTCTAAATTTCCTCCTGTTTTTAACTGATACACTATTAAGCATGTGGCAATAAAAAAACAGAGAAAGCGGTTCAATTCCTTACGCTGAAGTGCCTTCACTTCAGTGCTAAGAAGAGATAGACTTGTATTTCTTGCTCATATGCAGACTGACGTTTCTCTCCTCGCCACTCAAAACATAACTTGCTTCTTTGGGAAGAACTTTCTTTCAAGATGAAAGAAAAAAAAAAGACCAGTTTGGGAAAGCTAAATGCTACATTCGTATTCCCAAATGTAATCTTTGAATGTTATGTTTATCCTATGGGGAAGGAGGAAAGGGAGCTTAAGTGTTAGTATTCTTACAGAAACCCTGGGACTGCTGATATTTAAGGATATGAAGGACTGGGCGAGAAAGGTGGATTAAAGAGGCCGAGTAAGCACAGAGTTGGAGTGTGGCAAGTTCTTAAATTTCCATCTCTAGAGAAGAAGGGATGGGGGAAATGAGGAGGTAGAGGGAGAAACGGACAATATCTAAAGAGCCAGAAAGCCAAGGCAATTAACATTTTTTAAAAAAAATCCATTTCTGCTCTATTTTTATCTGCGGCCACGTGTAACTCAAGTGATTTTCAACTCTCCTGTTTCTTGTCTAATACCAGGCCAAAGGGTACCAGAGGCTTCCTATCTCCTGTGTGTCACACAAACTCGTGTTGTGTGCCTGTTCCTTGCCGAATGACCTTTTTGCTCTTGTTCTCAGATTACTTCTGGCAGAGAGAAACGCAAGAGCTGTACAGATTTTGCTTTAATCTGGAAAGCTGTCTACCTGTAGTAGGGAACTGAACTTCAGCTATAGTAAAAAGAGACAGAAATTTTTTGGAAGTGATTTTTGATGTTTCAAATTGTTTCATTTGGAAAGTGAATAATGTGGCTAATTCCATTTATGCAGGTGCAGCATGGCAGTGATAGTGAGAGTTGGTTTTGTTTAGCCATGAGTACAGCTGGTCCAGTTACTAGCACCTGTTTAACCCTTTGCTGCTCTGCTGTCAGAGGTGCCTGCTGCAACTGTGCAGTGAACAGCAATCCAGGAGACAATCTGTCTGCTGTGATTTTTGGCTTGTTTGAAAAGCTAGCTCTTTACCCTCAGCCACCTTCCAAAATGTGGACCCCAAAGCAGAAATTTTTACTCTGTTATCCCTGCAACACCCAGTTGCATGTACAACAGATAATTTAAAAAAAAAAAAAAAAAATCAATATAAGTCATCATAGATCTCTCTCATGTATAGCTAAATCTGCAGTGTTATAAGAAGCAAAATGTGTGCAAGAGGTATTACACACTTGTTTTAGCGAAGTAGAAAATTAAGTTATAGTGAAATGAGAAAGCATAAAAATCTAGAATTATTTCATACCCCAAACACTAAGGAGCTATTGATTTTTATTTTTTTTGTGTGTGTGTTGGAAGTAGAGCTGTCTACTAAAAGAAATTTTACATTAGGTACTCAGCAGGCAAATGTCTGTCTTTAAATAATACTTAGAGAGAAAATGCTTAAGCTATTTGTTTAGAGATGAGTTTGATGTGTTTTGAGGGGTTCAATATATTGTTTATCCAGATCTTCTTTAAGTCTTGATTTCTCCTTTAGGGCTCCTGTCCTCGTTGCACTTGCTCTCCTTGAATGTGGGATGAAGTACGAAGATGCAGTTCAGTTCATAAGGCAGTAAGTTAAACTTCCCCGCTCTCAGGCAGTCTCTCAGTTTGTGTGGGATTTGAACAGCATGCGTCTTCAGCAAAGCTTGTTAGGTTTCTGATTTCTTTTCTAGTAGCTACGTCCTGACAATAATGGGCTTGACTTTGACATTAATGGTGAGGCTTGTGCCCTTTCCTCTCTTTAGAGATGAGGATTAAAAGGTGATTTTTAAAAAAATCATTATTATTTTTAAATCTAGGGCTATGTATTAATCCATTAACCTAAGACTCAAAGATTTTTGAACTTGGGGGGGGGGGGGAAGTCTAGGCTGGGGCTGTAAAAATCGTGGATGAATTTGACATGGATTAGTTGCTCCTAATTTAAAAAACAAAAAAACCCCAACCAAACCACCTTGTAGTGAGGTTGACCCCCCAAGCAGAATTTTTACAGCAAGCAGGGGAGCAGCAGCACTCCCACAGGTGGTGCGAGCTGTGGGTGAGTGTGTTATCCACCTGGGAGATGTCAGAAACCACCTGTCTGGAAAATAACAAAATTGGTAAAGGATGAGATTGCAGAGCACTGTTGGTTTAGTGATAACATCAGATCTTGAAATGAAGCCCAGCAGGTAAGATTGTGTTCAATGAACTTTGCCAAAAAGGCAATTCATCCTTTTATGGATTCCCAGGGTCTTCAGTAATCTTTATAAACTGTCTTGCTGACAACAGATCTCTGAATTTTTGCTTTCTTAGGTTCCCTTTTTCTCTTCCCGGGTACAGTACCTTTTATACTAAGCTCTTTTCTGAGAACCTCTTGACATCTCTGCATCTGAATGCTATGGTCTTTATTTACTAGCTACTAGAATAAGTAGCACATGCACCTGCAAGGAAAGAGTGACCTTGATGTTGTTTATCTGGTGATGGAAACTCTCCCAGTCCAAGAAAATATGCTGAAATTTGCAAACTGGATTTTGGTTTTAATATTGGCGTGTAGGTGATGAACTGCATGTGCTGGTCTGGTTTCTCTTTCCTCAAAGTGTCAATGGATGTGGAACCAAGCCAAAATGCTGTTTTATAGGTAGAGAAAAGCTTTGAAACAAGGACTAGTCTGCCTGAGAATGTCCGTGGTGATCGAAGCAGTACTTTTTCCATTGATATTAGCCTTCATTCTCTTTGTTTTAGGAAAAGGAGGGGAGCTTTCAATTCCAAACAGCTGCTTTACCTTGAGAAATACCGACCTAAGATGCGATTACGCTTCAAAGATGCCAACGGTCACTGCTGTGTTCAATAAAAAACAAACAAAAAAAAATCTCAAACGAAGGCAGAAGTTAACATGGCTGTTTTCTGGACTCTTGGCACCTGGAAATGTGAATCTGGAATCAAACTACGTCATCAAATTAGTGGTGGAGTCAGTGCTCCTCAACCTCTGTCCTAGTGGTGGTGATGAATGAAAAAAAATAAAAATAAAAAAAATTTAAGAGAAACATTTCAGTGAAGGATTGTTTTCTCCTTAAGCTGCAGTTTGAACATCTGTAAGGAGAAAATCAGTTTCTGAACCTTCTGTATTTTTAACTTTTTAAGAAAAGAAATAAAGTAAATTTTATGTCTAAGGAAAACCAGCAGAGCATTGGCTCGTAGAGAAACTATTTTCTTGACTTGAGGAATGTACCCCGCAGTTAGGGCCCGACACATGAATTCCTATGGGACTCTCTTAAATGGAGTTGCCTTTTTTAACCTTGCTGGCACCTGGCAGAGGGACACGAGGAGGAGCCTTTGCTGTATGGGAGCAGTCTGACAGCCTTAAGCCCACCCTGGGCGTGTTCTAGAGATGGAGATGTCTGTGTTGCGTGTCTGCACGGTGCTCAGACTCTGCAGGTGTGAAAAAACTTCCTGGTGGGCTCTAACAGGAGACTTCTGCCTCCCGTCTTTGGTGAATCTGCTAAAGGCCTGTGCTGGCTGGGGGAGATAGTGCTTTTGAGAGTGTGTGTATGCACGTGTGTGTGGTTGCATGTGTGTCTATGTTGGTCTTATACTTCCAAAGAATTTGGCTGGAATGTTAATTGTCTTTCTGTTGTTAGATAGAAAATCTGTCTCGGCAGAAGGCTGATGTTCAAAAGTGTCCTAGGTGAGCAAGGGGCAATTCAGACAAGGACGTAAAATTAATTTTATCTGTCATAAGGAAGAAGAAGAGGCTCTTTGCTGCTGTCCAGATTCTCTGCCTTGCTGAACACAGTAAATCAGAGGGAGTGTCTCGTTTGTACTGTGTCTGAGGTAAAGCTGGTACACACGCAGAAACGCGGTCCGAGAACAGATGCCCAGTATGGGTGTGTTCCCACCCTGGCCCTCGTGTGCGGTTCAGCTTAACCACCGATTGCCTTCTTATTTCTTCTTAGGCTCTTTTGGAGGGAGAATCTCCGGTTACACGCCAGCATGCCTGCTGTGTATTCACCACTGACAGACCATAAATACGCTGAGTTTTGGGGTGTGTGCTGGCACCACGTTCTCTTTGCATGTCAGTGAGTTAATCAAGCTGAGTCACTTCTTAGCCTCTAATAAGCAGTTTCAGCCAGGCTCCTTCTACCAAACACGTTAACTTAGCGCCCTGCCCAGCGGTGACCTCACGCTTTCAACTTGACAACACGTCTGTAACGCTCAGCCCCTGAAGGCCTGGAATGCAGGGTCAGGGTCGTGTTCTCCTGTCACCTTTTGCTGTGGAGCACCAAGGGCTTTTGCTGGTCTGTGCCTGTAGTGGGTGTAGACTGGTACCCGTGTTCTACTGATACCTCAGCTGCTGGCGATGCGAGCTGCCTTCACAGGGCTTCTTCCTGTTCCAGACTTCTGTTTTCAGTCTGCAGCTTAACTGCACAAACGTTTTTGGAACACAAGTATGGACTTTCAGAATTCTATTCCTGGAAGGGGTTTATAATTTTTAGCAAAAAATAGTGGTACTTTATCAAGACCCTCGCTTCACAGATCTACCGACAGACCTGTGGGAGGCCATGGCTGGAAAGCACCGCTCTCCACGAACTCCTGCTGCACCCTGACTCAAGCTGTGGTGTTGTGCTGAGTTCCTTCCTCCCTCTAAGATGTGTGACGTTTCTGATTTCCTTGATAGATAAAGGAGACATAAATGTGTGTCGCTGCCTGCACTAGGGAAATAACCTAGCTGGTAGTGTTTGAGTCCGTGTGGAAGGTACAGGATGCTGAAACTACCAAATTCTGGCCTTTACCTTCCCCTTGCAAACTACAAGCCTTGTGTTCTAGCTGTCTTTGCAAATTAAAAGCGATGGTTTTAGTAAAATGAAATACTGGTAGGTAAAGCTGATGTGACAAATGATGGAAGTCAGATTGGAGGGGAAGGTATTGAGCTGGATTTAAAACCAAACCCCAGGCCCTTCTGAAGAACAACTTAAAAAAAAAAAAATTACATGGCTGTATGTATAACTTCACATTTTTCCCCCTAGTTTTACTCTGATTTGTAATGTACTAATTATCATATACTATGACTCTGCAGCCTTAATTGAGGAAAAATAGTGACAAGAGCAGACTGTCATACAGTGCAGGCACAAAGGGGGGGATGTAATTGTGACCGATGTCCGGTAGGCACAATACCTGGTTCAGCACTTGAACGTAGTGCAATAAAGTTCTTGCAGTAAAATGTCTTCCCTCTGGCTCTTGATGAATTTATTGCAGCTCATTAATGTTAAATGCTCTTCTTTCATCTGATTTGTAAAGGCCTTCGGACAAGTTTGTCCATGCCCCTTGTATCGCTGGTCGCCGTTGGGTGCCTCGTGGCTTGGAGTTGCTGGTGGGAAAGGCTGCTCTGCCTTTGAGAAGAGGGACAGACAGGAACAGTTCTCTTCCTTTCAAGCTACCTCTCTACAAAGGTGTAAACTTACCTTTAAACAAACAAAAACCCCAAACCAAACAACAGCTCTGAACAAGAGCTGTCCGAGATCCCTTGCAGAACTCTCCGTTGTGCCCTGGACAAGGCTAGACACCAGGCCACCTGGCAGAGCTTGAACGGGGTGGTTGTTCTGGGGCGACAATGAGAGAGTTTCTGGAGTCCTGGCTCCCAGCTGGGTCCCCTTCCTTGGCAGGGGAGTGCCACCGCCTTGGTCTGTGCCATTGAAACAGTACGGAGGTGCTGTTTTCTGGGCCTCGCAGATAACAATCCCATCAGCTTTGCTGCCATCAAAGAAGTATGTTACTTGCAGATCGGTATCGTGTTTCTAATATTTATCAGATTTTTCCCACTGGTGTACTGGAACAAATTTTCAGGCCCTGTTGGCAATGAGATAATAAACAACTTTGTGAGACTGCCAGCAGTAACTGGGAAGTTCCATCTCCTTTCTGTGAGGGTGTCTTTGTGTGTCTATGTGTGTATACATATATATATTATTTTTTTTTTTAACACCAAACTCTTGTTTTGTTTTTCGGAATTTCTACCTTTTTGGTTACCATGCACCAAAGTGAAATACGTCTTGCTAATCAAAAGCTACTTGGTATAAAAAAATACCATGCGCTTAATTGGAACTGAGATATCCCTGTACGATAGGAGTTCCTTGTTTCTCTTGTCGGTTTTTTTCACTAACATCTAGGCAGCCTCAGATATCGATACTTTAACTGGAGATAACAATCACATGCGTATTTATATTGTTTAAGGTGCTACTTTTGAAGCAATTAAGAATGATAAGCAGAGTGGAGAGACTCTGCACGGGGAAAGAAACTGTGGGAGTTGTGGTTTGCGCTTTGATGATCGTGTATGTTCCTTTAACTGAAAAATAACAAATAATTTAACTCAGTCTTAATCCTTGTGAATCAATTCCAGTGAGCGTTTTATGCACGTGTTCCCTGGAGGACGGCAGAACAGCTTTTTGTCAGTAAACAGACCTTGCAGTGAAACGTTCAGGTTGCTGTCAGCTTGCTGCCTCTCTAGGTGTTTGTAGTGTCACCGCTCCGGACAGGACAGCAGTGTTCACGCGTGCGCTGGAGGTGGCCAGGGCCTTGGCTCGGCGCTGTGCTGTTCCCTGACAACGGCTGAGGCACTTGGAGCACAGGGGGATTTGCAGCTGAGCGCCGCGGTGGGTTTCTGGGCTGGGGTAAGTGGGTTACTCTGCTCGTGTGTCTGTTCTGGAGGCTGGCTTGGCTGAATGTGTAGAGGTGTAAAGTTGGGGTGTAAGGTAGTACCTTGACTCATCTGTGAAAGTGGAGATGTCAAGGAATCCTGTCTAAAACTGGATTTACGTCTGATCAAGTCCCAAAAGGACGTAACGGGTAATGCTTTTCACAAGTCTATCAGGAACACCTTCCACTTTAGGCTGTCCAAGGGCTGTGTAGACATCGTTACCTTGGTAGTCCTGTGTTAAATATTGTGCAAAACCCCAAACCTTTGGTATGGAGCTAAATCTTAAGACTTTCCCGTGTTCCCTCAGAACTTAAATCACCATCATCAATGAGCGAAGTGACGTAAGTGAAGTATTAATTGCTTTCCATGCCGTATATTTAGTCTAGATCCTGCTACTACTAATTGGTGGGACAACATCAGAAAGCAAACTAGGCTCTCACAAAGTTACTGGCTGTCTGACAAAGGTGTCGGTGCAGTTGCAGAAAGTTGCCTGCATCCCACCCAGGACAGGAGCCCCACGTCTCTTTGGACCGCTGAGCAGATCATGGTTTCAGGGATGTGGTTGGTACCAGGTAGCTGAGCTCCCCAGTGCTTTGTGGGGGTAATGGTGTGCCTGGCAAGGGGCTTGGAGAAACAGCCGTGGGTGAGATGTTGAGGCTGCTGGAGAAGGTGCTTTATTTTGGCGGTGGCTGTGGTGATACTGGCAGGATAGCTAGAATGTGAGGTGGCTCTCTCTGTGCCCTTTCTTACAGGGCTTAACTCTGTAGATGGAGACAAACGAGGGACACCGGGAGCCAATGCTGGAGGAAAATCCCTGATCCAAATCTGGATGGATTAGAAGAGCTCAAGGAGGGGAAAAGAACAAGGTAAGGAATCGCTTCTTCTCTGTCCGGCAAGGGAAACCAAAAGCACTGAGCAGTAACGTGAGTCCTTTCGGGCTGCGTAACGGCAACGGAGGGAGCAAACCTGGTCTGAGGATGTGGCACATCCTCTGCGGTTCCTGAGCCGCTTTGCGGAATGCTGATGTCTGGAGTCCTTTACTGAAACAATTCTCTCGCTGACAAGCACCCTGAGGGGATGTGCGTGCAGTCACTTGGAGGATAGGATGTTGTGAGAGGCCCCCCGCTCCCAGCAAAGCGGGGCGGCTGGGGCTGCCAACATCTGCAATATTGCGCAGAGGACGGAGAGCCCAGCGTGAACCCCTGGCTGAAATAATATTCAGAAAGCCCTTGGGTTGTCTTTGGCAAGGCCGTGCGCGTGGAGCTTGTGACCTTCCTGGACTACTGTTTTGTTTCTGGGGGGTTTTTTGTCCTTGTTGTTATCCAGAGGGCTGTCGGATCATTAGCGTGCACGGTCGTGCTGAGCTGGTTATTCCGACTGACTAGCCGTAGTGCTTTGGGGTACCTTTTGCTGGAGATAATTTTGCATGCAGAGTGCCTTTTGTGCTACTTTGTGATTTATTGCCATCTCAAATTTCAATTTCCAACAATAAAAGGGAAGAGGACATTCTTGCGTGGAATATAAACGGCTTTAGGACTGAAATAAGAATGTTTCCTAGAGAAAAGGCCGGCAGAACCCGTCAGGCTGGTGCTGAGTGGAGTTGGGGGGAAATGTTAAAATAGCAGCAGCTTGTTGACATCCAGTCCTCGCTGCCGCTCAGCCCTGTTGCCTGCAAGCTTGAAGTGCTAGGAGTGCAGGCAGAGCCTCCTGCTTTTTAGAGAGCTATGGTGGGATCGATATGTTCCTGCAGAACGCTTCAATCCCTTCACTTCAGCGTTTGGCAGGGAGGGAAGCATCTGTTCTGCAGGAAGATCTTTGACTGGTCCTAATAATGAGAGATGCGCTTTTTTGTTTCTGTTGCTCGAGGGCAGTAAGCGAGTCAGTGGGTCTCCTGCCACGAGATCAGGCACAGAGGAGATGAAATGCAGATTTGATGGCCTCCCTGGGGATGGAGAGGCTGGCTGGTGCGTTGGAGGAGTCAGCTGGGCTGTATTGTGCTGCAGAGCACCCGCTGCGTGACCTGTGCTGGAGTAGCTGGTGGTGGCGTGGATGTAAGCCATGGATTTCTTCCCTTCTCTCCTCCCTAGACACTGAAAACAAGATGAAGGGTTACAAAATGTTGTCAGGCTAATAGGAAGAAAAATCTGGAGGAAGAACTGCGTAATGCACAACTAAATGATAATCACTATCTTCCCAACTTCAGCTCCTCCGCTACCCCCGTCTGGTCGCACTGCAGGCTGCGTGGGATAGGGACCTCGCGTTGCAGCCGGGCTGTTGGGGTGTTCCTTCTCAGGTCGTGCTAATTCCTGTTCGTGGTATCTTTGCCACTGGGATTCAAAGTCAGGCCTGATCTTGCAGCCGTGGAGTGGGGCAAGAAAAAAAAAAAATTCCATTAAAAAAAAAAAATGTTGTCAAGGAAACTGCTCTCACAGTACCACTGCGCGCAGCCAATGAGGCACAAAGAAAAGTCTCCCCACAGCAGAGCTGCGTGCAGCACGGGCTGGGCTCCGCAAACGTAATTGAGACAGCAGGAATTCAGTGCTAACTACAAAGCCGTGTTTTGATTGCTGCGTGGACTCCATCCCAACCTACTCCAGTTGTTCTTTGTACCTTCGTTAATGAGCCCGTCTTGCTTTCCTTTCTGTAAAGCTAGCCAGAAATTTTAAATAGGAGAAGGGGTCAGGAGCAAGGTGACAGAAATTACTGCAGACTTGCTTTTGGTAGCGGCATTCCTCCTGCAAGGATAATTACTTAAAGCAAGACGAATGCTCTGCCTTTCAGTTAACTCCTCTCCAGCCTGCATTAAATCCATTACGGGATGCCTTGCGTTTGACATTTGCATCTTTGTCCTTAATGATGACGGTAAATTTAAGCACCCCAGGAGGGCTGCGGACCGCTGCCAAGGCTCAGGATGCTGCTGCCGCTCTGACTCCTTTAACATCGCCCCACGGGTGCGGCTGCCGGAGCCGTTGGCCCGGGAGTGATGAGGGAGCTGGTGTCTCCCCCACACTCGCATCACAGGTGAAAGCTGTGCTTGCAAAAGCGAGATGTGACACCGATAACCCGCGGTTGCTTCCTGGTTACTGGTAACAGCGCTGTCCCAGGTGAATCCTTCGTGCCTGCAAAGGTAATTTATCACAGGGCTTTCCTGTTTGCGTTCTGCTAAGCTGAATCCAAGCCGTCCGTTTATTTCGGGGCCTCGGTAAGAAATCAGAGCAGGGTTGCCAAAGGGCAGCAAAATTAAACTGTTTGCCTTTGCTTGGAAATGGCTTTAAATTAATTTTAGTGCTCGCAGAGCGGAGTCTGCTAGCGGTAGCTGGGATGGGAGGCGGTTCTGGGCAGCTGTTACGCAGACGGCCCTTGCGCGCTGTGCCTTCCCCTGCCCCGTAGCTGTGTGGTGGATACAGCGCCAGCGCCCCTCCGGCTTCTGTAAGCACAGACACGCGTTGAGCTCCTCTGGGAGTGAAGATGGGGCTCAGGGGGTGCCTCCCTCCCGACCCCCATCACTGCTGAGGGTCCTGCTTTCGTGCCCTGAGCTGGGTGCTGTGCAGGGGACCGGTGTCCAGTTCTGCCCTCGGATGCTGCAGTGCCAACGGGGCAAGGCTGGAGCTTCGTTGTGGATCTGGGCTGTTGTGGCTCCTGAACAAAGCAGGTCGCTAAGCCAGGCCTGCGGGGCTGCGAGATAAATGCCGTCTTTCCTCCAGCTCCCACGTTTATGTATACGTGCCGTGTACACGTCTATTCTTCCACCTGTTTGGTGATAATGGCTGTTTGGGATAGAGCAGCTGCTGAAGTGGCACGCGGGGCGGATCGAATCAGCAGGTGACATTTTTCACTGGGTTTATCTTTGAGAACAAGCTGGGCCTGCAATAAACTGGCTGCTCCTTCGTTTACCGGAGGACAAAGCTGCCATTATTCAGGGGCAGGAGAAAGCGAAACCCCAGGAGATGAGCCGAGTGCGCGTGCGATATCCCTGTCTGACTGCGCGCAGGCATTAATGCGAGAACTCGAGGTCAAAGGCTGCCCAGCTCTGAGACCCAGAGGCAGGAGGGGCCTCCAGAAGGAAGAATGGTTTATTTCTTCATCTCACGGAGTCATGTATCAATTATCTGTGGCGTCTAACAGCCTAGGAAGGGAATAGATTTTCTGCTCTTTAAGATGGGTTTTGCATGTACCGTTCGTTTGCTGGGCAGCGGATTTAAACTCTGCATGGCTCTTGAGGCAGGAGGCTAAAACGGAGACGTGGTGTAGCCTGTGAGGGGGAAACCCAAAGGGCAACGGCTTGGCTTTTAATCTCAGGTGGTCCTTCTGTCGGTCACAAGGCAAATGGTGCTGATAACATGAATTAGGGAGATCTGCTGTGCTCCGTTCTGGAGGGATTGCTGAGAAACTGAAGAAACCACCAGTCCTGTGTGGCAGAGAACTGTGATAGAGTTAAAAAAATCAGATCAGCTCAAAACCAGAGGGATTTCAAGGCAATTTTGTCAAGCTTTTGTGGTAAGAAGCTGCTACCTGCCTGTCTCTGCTGTGATATCGTATCGTGAGGTGGCCCGTCAGCCTCCTGACACCAGGCTGCTGCCCAGCTGCCCTGCGGCTCCTGGGCTTTCCAGTCAGCAGAGCAGTGCTGTGTCCTGAGGATGCTCGTGAAGTGATGCTCCCGCGCCTCCCTTGTGACGAATCCTGGTGAGACCAGGTTCACCGCAGCCTTGACAAACCAGCGCTGTGGCAAAACCTGTCCTCAGCAGGAGGGCGTAGCTCCGGGAGCTCGCACAGAAACAGCTTTTCTGCTGAGCAGAGCTGGTGCTGAGCATTCATCCCAGCCTCGGCTTCTGAGGGGGACCCCGTCGTCTGGTGTGCCAACAGGCAGAGGAGAGGATCCTGTGGAATACAAATGGATCTGGGCTTCAGCGCGGGCATCCTGCAGCACGGCTTGCACTTTCCCTTGCACCCAGCCAGGGCTTTGCTTGCTCAGCAAGTTTCTGGGCCAGCTTTCCCTCTGTGCTTGCTGGCAGTGCTTGCTGCCAGTTCCTCCATGGCCCAGAATGTGGGGGCTAGAGAAAGCTGGCCCTGGGCAGGACAGGCTCCCGGGGTACCTGGCGATTCCTGGGGTCCTGGCCTCTCTGGGATAACAGGAGGGTGTTTGCACCTTCAGATCAATTGAAATCAGCTCCTTGTTTTGGGAAAAAAACATGTTCTGTTGTCTCATGGCCTCGGCAGTGAATTGATTCCAGGAAGCAGTTGTTGCAGCGTGAGAGAAATGCCTGTTAGCTGGACAGCAACGAGCAGGTTTGTTCCTCTGTCTCTGCTCTGTGTGCTGCTATTTGCCTCGGCAGATCAAGGCGTCAGAAAGCACTCCAGCAGATTTCAACCCTGCCTCCTTTGAGCACCCTCCCCTGCTGCCTCCTGCCCCTTCCAGCTCGGCTCTCTGAGCTCTGGAAACATGTTCCTGTGGAAGCCACTTGTTGAGCAGCCCACGTGAGCTTTTTCTTTCCTCTGAAGCACCGGCGTTGGGATGCTGGGCACCAAGTCCTGGCTGGAAGCCGTGGTGGGCTGTGAGCTGTTCTGCTCTTACCCTGATCTCCTTAACGGCCTCAGCCTGGGTCTGGTTTCCAAACTGAAGCCAAGTGGGAATGATTCAGGTCAGAGAGTGTTCGGACGCTCAGCGCAGTGCCGCGGGGGATTACGAGGTACCTGCCTGGTGGAGATGGTGGCTGCCTGGGTCTCTTTGGCAGGAGGTGCGTGAGCTGCAGGCAGGGCTCATTTTTTTGGGTGAAGAGCATTGACGCGACCTCTTCAGTCCATGGAGCTGTGGTCTCTGCTGGCAGCAAGGTGGTAACAGCAAGCTGTGAGACCCAGGGAGGAACATCTCAGCCTTTTATCCAGCAGCACTGGCAGCGTGGACCATCTTCTGTCACCCACCGAGGCCTCACCTCAGGTTTTCTGGTTTCCTGCAGAGTTCAGGGGCTGGATCAGACCATTCTGCTGACAACCCGAGCTGGGATGTGGGATCTGCAGCTCTCACTTTACTCATTTTTGAAAGGACATGGACTATTGCCTTTAGCACTTCCCAAAGTCTAGGATTCCTGGCCTGTGTCTCAGGACACCTCTCTGCAGAGGCATCATCTCTGCGTGCAGCAATTACACACTCCTTTTCTTCTTCACACCCTTCTGTTCCCCGGGCTTCCTTCTTTTCTTTTTCAGTCGTATTCCTTGCAATAAGCCTGCAAAATCCTAGGTGACAGGGGAAATCGTCAGTCCAGGCAGATGGAGACCTCGGGCCACGAATCTTTTGTGTTTCCACCACCTGAGTACTGAGCCTCCCCAAGTCTGACATTTTGGTGTAAGATGGGAGGATGGTCTTTGACGGCGGCTGGTCATGCAGCACAGGATGCGAGAGCTTCCTACAGCCCATCTTGTTCCTTGACACCTCTTCAGGAGTTATTTTCTGGCTGTGTTCATCATGCACTGTGTAACTTAAAATCTGGCAGCTCCCTGGAGAGGGGCCGCTTCCCTCCCGTGTCCTTACGGCAAATCAACGCTCTCCCTGCTGCTCCGTCCCCTTTTGCTGGGGTTGTTTGCAGATATCACTGTGGTGCCCTTGCTCTCTGGCTGCTGGGGCTGTCGTTCATCCAGTTAGCAATTTTTGATGATGGGAATAAATGTAACCTCTTAGAGATCAGTCTGATATTGGAAATGCAATAATGCTGAGAGCAATTGCTCCTTCAGTCAGCCTTGGAGGGCTTTGGGCTGCCGTGTCCGCAGGGCTTAATGCAGCAGGGAACGTCTTCCTGATTGATGAGAGCTCTCTGCCGCTCCAGAACACCAATAGCTGATCAATACGTGGTAGAAATGGAGCAGTGTTAAGTCTGTACCTTCGCAGGACCTCCCGTGAGAAGTGGAGGAGAGATGTCTGCAGCCTCGTAAAGCAATTTCCCAGCTGGAGACCAGCAGGGCACGCGCCTGCACGGAGCTCTCCCATGCTTCCTCCCGTCTCCGTGTTTCCGTCGTTATGTCGTAGCTCCATGCTTCATAAAACCTGCATTATAAACTCCCGTCTCCCTCGAGCTTACTGTGTGGCTGAGGCAGAAAACGGATGAGAGAGGCTGCGGGAGCTAAAGGCTGAGGGAATGCCTTCCGTTTGCCTGGAGTCCAGCGCTGCCTCGCTGGCGAGAAAAGGGCCATAAAACACCAGGGGTGTCGATTTAATGCGTGTTGTGCATTCGGTGCAAGACAAAGAAAGGATTTTAGATGGATGCCTTGGCAGAATTCCGGCAGAAGATGATTCTTGGTCCCTTGACAAGGGTGGTTCAAGGGCAAACAGCGATGCTGAGGACGGTGACCTTCTCAATCTGCTATAACATCTTGATGATGCGCGGACCCTGGGCTGCACACAGGTTACGCTCATGAGGAGCTCTGTCTCCTCGCTCTCTGCAGCGAAGGGCTGCGCAGCCGGGCATCTCCCCATCCCGTCGCTCACGGTGCGGTGTGGAGGCCCTGAGCCTGTTGCAGGGGGGGACCCGAAGCGTGCTGGGGTGCAATGCTCTGCTGGCGTAGGGCTGTGCGTGCCAGGGCTCTTCGGTAACCTCGTACGGGAGCGAGAGCGCTGGGGAGAGGTGAAGCTGTGGTAGTTCCTCGCAGTCGAGGCAGTGGCACCCTCGGTTGTGGATTACCCCTCGCAGAGCTTGCAAAATGCAAACATTTGCTGCTAAAATGGCATCAGCTTGTTCCCGTGTTGGTGAGATTGTCCCAGGGTGGCCCCGGAGCTGAACGTTGTTGCTGCTAGAGGACAGATTTTGGAGGCTGCCTTCTCGTTTCACCGAGCTGCTGAATCCTCCATGGCTTGATCTTTGTACACCTCCCCTTAGGAGCTGCAGGAGACGTGCCACAGACCAAAAGGTGTTTTAACTTGGCTGCCTTTGTTGCCCTTCGGCTTAGAGTGTAATTAGAAATATAATCCACGCCCGGTACGCTGGGTGACATCCCAGCCTGCCTGAATTCGGCAGCGATATTTTGTGATCACCGGTGATGTAGATGCTATTCCCAGTTCAGCTGCAGCCTGACTTGCCCATCTGCTGTCTGCCTCGCGCAATCTGAGTGCGGTCCCAGAGGGGGACGGGACACATTTGTCACCTGGCTGAGCATGACAGGTCCAGGCCACCGAGGTCTCCCCACGTCCCTTAGCGGGACGTCTTTGCTAAGTGAGACAAGCGAGATGGGCGTAGGGGTGGCCGAGCCCCGTGTGGGTGGGTTCCTGGCCAAAAAGAGCGCATCCGTAAAGAATAACGTCTCTGCTTGGTGATGGTCCAAAACAGCGTGTACCAAATGGAGGGGCTTGTGGGCTCCGACTGCCGTGGTTCTGGGGCTGGATACGTCGTTAGTGTTCAGCTGAGTTGTTGCCATCTGGTAGAGCACCTGCCTCTGCCTCGCCGAGGAGCGAAGAGCAGATTCCCGTGGTGCCGCACCCCGGGATGTATCCCGGCAGCGCTGCGAGAGACGGGGACTGAGTCATCCCAGGGGATGGAAGAGGATCACGAGCGACGAGTGGCAGGAGCCGGGGCTGACTGGCGCTGGAAGGCAGCGTGCCTCGCTGGGTCCTGGCGGAGCGGCTCTCCTGCTCCGTGCCAGATGGAGCCGCACGTGCCTGGGCTCGCGGAGCAGGGATGGGGAGCGAGTGACGTGCCGCGGCTTAACGAGCTGCTGCTTCCCCGCTCGGCTCCCCGTCCCCTCGCTGCCGGCCCGGGGGAAGGCACGTGTGCGTGCTGGTGGTCGCCCTGGCGTGGCTGCGAGCCCCCTCCGACCCCAGCACGTGCACCCAGGGCTTGCGAGGGACCCGGGCAGAAACACCACCGCCCTTCCCAAACCACCACAGCCCCGCTCGAGTGGGCTCCTCTGCAAACAGCTTGCAAAACTCCACGGGGATGAAACCTGAGGGTTTTCTGGTGCTCTGCCTGCTTTTCCAAGAATGTCTCTGCCGAGGCAGGGCTTGCTGGGCTGCAGTGAAATTATATTTTCAGGCTAATGTGTTTTTCTGGGAATCTCCTGTCCTGAGAGAGAAGAGCCCAACTCAGCCGTGTCACCGTGCCGTGCTTCAGCTCTCCGGTTTCTCTGTGTTCCCGCCTCCCAACTGACTTTTAAAAACCTGTTAAAAACGCTGGAGCGTTTCTCAAGTCACATCATTGTACTTCAGAGAACAGGCTGGAGAGCGTGGCAGCCTGAAAGCGTGATGGGAACAAATTCTGAAGAGCTTTTGATGTGAGGGGAAAGCGGGGAATTGGCCTGCGTGGGAAGGGTCCTTGGCACTGCAACACAGAGAGCTTTAAAAAAATAAAAATCTGCAATTTGTTTAGCCGTTTCCTACCCAGTTTTCTCACATTCCTAGAACTGACTCATAAACCTGCTGCTCTGCATTTCTGATACTCAGCCTGAGGGCCTCATTCATGCGGTACTGGGTGTCTCGTAGCTCTGCAGCCTCTCTGTACTGTGGTGGAGCTCAGCAGAAAGTGCTCTGCACCATGTAGGATTCATCTCAGGGACCTGGAAGAAAGAGTTTTTTACTTGGAGACAGCTGATTGCTGTTTAATTAACGACAGCTAGCGTGTTTCTTGAGCATTTGGGAAGCGTCCGGATGAGCTTTGTTCCAGGATGCTGCTCTCGGGGGTTTGCCCCAGGGCTGGGTGAGTTGTTGGTGGGGATCCAGACGCTGCCCTGGCTGGGTGTGTGTTAGTTCTCCCTCCGCAGTGGCAGGAATTATGCTTTGAAAGTTGACCTGGATAATCTATAAATCCGAAGAGAGCTTCAACAGGGTCAGAAACAAACCCATGACATTTTGCATCAGCAGGGAGAAAATGAAATTTCATCCAAGGTTTTATTCAATAGAGAAACTGATAATAAACCTTCCTTCCTGCAAGCGGTCCGTTGCCATGGCAACTGGCGTGACATGCCAGGATGCAGGGATGGATGCAAAGTGTCAACGTGAGGAGGGCTGCTGCCGTACGCGCGGCAGCGTGAAGTGGTTTCATCAGGGCGAGGAGCGAGCGTCGCGGCAGTGGGGCGCGTGTACGGGCTCACGCCTGCCGCGGCTTGCTGCAGTCGGGAGAGGTTCGGGTTGGCCCGGGGAAGGGGGTGGAGGTCTGGGGAACGTTGATTTTGGCTTAAAGCAGCACGGTGCGGCTGGACAAGGTTAGCTGAGCTGGGTTTGCAGCAGCCTGGAACGGCAGAGCAGCTCTTTCCCTCCATGGTGGCTGTCGCTGTGCGTGTCCCGTCCTCGCAGAAGAGGTAGAGACCGTGGTGCTCTGCACAGCTGCGCTGGCTGCTGTGTTCGTGGGCCCGTGGGCTGCTGTCTCCCACGGGTCCCAGCTGAAGGACCCTGCAGGGGCTGTGAGACACCTGTGAGGTTGTAATCTGTTCCCTTTACTTGCCTGTAAAGCAGGGAAAGGGTTTAGGAGCAGCTTTCTTCCCAGGGAAAGTCTGTCAGGGAGGCAGCGGGAGATGGAAGGGTGCCAGCCTGGACCTGCCTGCCCTGCCCAGGGATGGTGTGGGTCTGGCAGGGAGGGCAGCAGGATGGAGCCAGCCCGTGAGGCTCCCTGAGAGGGAAGGCAGCGTCTCTCTGGCCCTTGTTCTTGCAGCGTTTCTGAGTTTTAAAACCTCTTGGTTTCTCCTCCAGAGGCTGGCTGGGGCGATCGCAGAGCCTGGGGAAGCTGAAGTCTGTCACCTGCCCGCTCGAGTGCTTCGCGTCTTTGCACCATGCAGCCACACAGGAGCAGAGAGTGGCTGCAGGAGTAGGTGAGTGTGGACTTCAGGGTGGAAAATAAAAGCTGGAAATGGAGCAGGCTGAATTCCTTCCTTGCTGGTGGAAATTGTAGATCTGCTCTCTCCTGGGGGCATGTTGATGAATGTGGCAGGCGTTCCTGGTCATTATTTCATAGCCTGCAGGCCTCCTTGTGACAGCCGTCATCCCTGCTGCCTGGTGTCCTTGTTGGTCATCTAGTTTGGAGAGTGAATCTTTGTACTCCCCGGCGTGCGTTAGGGAAAGCGCTGCGCAGAGCGGTTGTTTGATCTCCTGCAGAGGCAGGCGCTGTCATTTAGCCAGAGTCAGGAGGGAGAGCAGATGGTGACCTGTTTTTGCCAGTGAAAGAATGAGGCTGGAAAGGCACCGTTGAAGCGAGGACGTGGGGAAGAGGCTGCCTGGCAGCGTCTTGGAGAAACACAACTTCGTTTTAGCTGGCCCTGGTGTGAGGGCCGAGACCTGCTTTTCCCCGCGCTCGGGGAGGAAGATGTGCCCTTGGTGGGGAGGTGACGGCTGAAGATGTAAATCTCTGCGGTCCTTGATTTTTAGCCTGTGGTGTTTTACCATCTTTAAAAGACGCATGAGGTAGGATGGGAAGAATTTGTCCATCACGTGTCTGGTCTCCGATTGTGCACACCAAGAACTACAAAAGTGACCCCACTGTTGGTGTTTCAGCCCGATCCCCGATAAAGGTTTGTCCGCAGCAGGAGGGACGAGGGTATTTTTCCCTTTGCTTTCCTGAGTGCAGTTAACTATTGTAAGATGATTCACTGTTATGCCTGTAAGCATATGCTTCTTCTTGGAGTGTTGCTAATTTCTTGGCTTCAGCAGCTTCTTCTGGGAGTTTGGCCGCATTTGGTTCGCGTCCAGTGAACAAGTGTTGTTAATGCCCGTGGCTTCATGTGGGGTTCTGCTACAGGGGATTGCGGGTGGAAGCCTGGTCCCTGCTCAGCATTTGTCCCTCACCTTGAAGGCAGCTTAATCGCTGGCGACTTTTGCTGTAGCAGAAGGTGCCTGAGGCAGAGCGGGTTGCCCGCAGCAGGAGAATTCGGAAGTCACCTGAGGTGCGGAGCTGGGAGGCACTGGATGAGTTACCGTAGGAGGGATTTGCTGATTTTGAAGCATTTTGGTTACTTTGTCCCTTGCAGCGACACGATGCTCAGCAGAAGATGTGGCTGTCTCTTCCTGAAGGGAAACATGAAATGACAGAGAAAGGATTCGGAGGGCGGATAAATGAGTGCTTTGCCTCATGATGGTTCCTCCAAATCTGTCCAAGGGCCCATGTAGACCAGAAGGTTTCCAGCTGCTGACTCCTGCGTGAGATGGAGGAGGATCTCCATCCCATGCAGGGCACTGCCCCACGTCAGCGGTGGGGCAGAGGGGCTGCCCCCCCACGCCACCACGGTCCAGCAGCTGGGGAGCCCCACGGCTGCCCGGGAAATCCCAGCTCTGTTGGAGCCAGCCTGGCAAGGGGATGGGTGTCCCTGTACAAAACGAGGATGCTGTGCACCGGCCAGGTATTTGGGAGCTGTTAATGGGAGGGAGAGAGTGTTTCCAGGCCTGGGGGGGCACTAAGATGGGCTGGAAGGGTCTGACACAAAATGTGGCCATGCAGGGAGATGCCAGGAGCCAGAGGCTGAGGAGCGTGATGGTAATTAGGGCAGGGGATACAGAGAGGAGAGTGAGTCACTCGGAGATTAGGTAAATCTCAGCAGGATTATTATTATTATAGGGAAAATCCTGCAGATGTTGGAGCTCAACAGCTTGAGAAGTCACCTTGAAAGCGGAACTTTCCAGGGCACTGACCCTGGAAAAATGCATCTTGGTTTAATGGGGATTTGGGTGCGAAACCGTGGCTGGTTTTAGCTATCCTGACCCATCCCTCTGTAAAGGAAATTCGGGCCCCTTTCAGCCCGCGTGGCAGGGCGCATGGTGTGGCACACAGGTCAGTCCTGTCCTCTGGGGGCAGGATGGGGTCCGGGTCGCCCAGCTGGCCTTCGCTTGCTGCGTCGAGTCACGCAGCTCGTTGCAGTCGCTGTGGAAGGCTGCTCTGAGCCTGCCGGGGTGGAAATGCCCCGCGGGGTTCCCCTCTCTGTTTTTGCAGGACAGCACCATTGGCAGCTGGCGATGGTGGAAGTGATACCGCCCCGGGTATCAGCGAGTGCTCCCGGCTCTGCTCCAGGGCCCGTGGCACTTGGGGGCATCTCGTATACCCCAGGTGACAATCGTGGTGCGGCTGCGACCCCCTGTTTCGTGAGGGTTGGTACCCAGTGAGGCTGGGCTGGGAGCAGGGGGCTGTTTGCGGGGGAGATGTGATGGCAGAGGTGGGCAACGCTGACTCGGAGCGCCAGGGTGGCTCAGGCTTTATCTGGGCAGGACTCTGGTGTCCGGGAAGCTGGCTGCTCGTGCAATCCAGCCTGTGATCCTTCTGGTTGAAATGCTAACTTTGAGCGTGAAATGCTTATTAATCAGTGTTTGGGCAGGCAGCCGTGTGAGAGGAGAGCTCCAAGATGCAAGAACTGCCCTTCTCGTCTCGGTTCCTTTCGCCAACCCTGCACAGGGAAGAAGGGGGCTGTTGGGTTACGACGGTCTCTGTGGGAGACACCGTCCATGGCTGTGCTGCGACGGACGTTGGTGTAGGGGTGGGCCTTGGGAAAGCGCTGCCGTTTGCCTTCTGCTCTTCAGCCTCTCTCTTTTTCTCCTGCAAGGCTGTGGATTAGCCTGGTGTAGGCAGAAGATGGATCTGGTGGCCCTGTAAGTGTCTCCTGTTCCTTCCCAGCCCTCTTTGAAGCTGCTGAAAGTGCTCCTGAGCAGCAGCCGTCACTTCGGGTCACGACTGAGGTTTGTGAACCGAGACACGCAGAGCAAAGCCTGCGACCCCGCCTCGAGTGATCTCCCGGCAGGGCGACTCTCCGCCACCAACCTGCGCTCGGAGGCTGCGGCGGCTGCAGCAAATCACCGGAGAAGTCTGCAGGCAGCCCCTGACCTCTGCCCGCCGCTCCCGTCCCTCTGAATTAGCGGGGCCTCGTTAGTGCTGCCGCTGCGCCAGCGGCTGAACCCGCGCTGCCCTGGCACTCCCCTCCAGCCGGCAGCGGCTTTGTGCTGCCGAGTCGTTATCGCTGTGCCGCCGCGATGCCGGGCGAGCGGATCGGGGCTGCTGGACTCTCCGAGCACCATTACATCCCGAACGGGCTGGCAGGTCAAGCCAAGGGCTTTTCTTCTTGCTCCTGCAGCTCCGCAGCAGCATAGAAGTAAAAAAGGGGATTTCTCCGCTGGCCGATATCTCACCCA
This sequence comes from Ardeotis arabs, assembly GCA_011801015.1. Lineage (NCBI taxonomy): Eukaryota > Metazoa > Chordata > Aves > Otidiformes > Otididae > Ardeotis > Ardeotis arabs. The sequence goes on along the minus strand of JAAGAY010142936.1, from coordinate 96,323 downwards.
GGTTCCGAGAGCGAGCTCTGCCTCTCCGTTTATTGGCGACAATAAAGATGCTGTGAGCCAAGTGGTTTTGGTGCAGCCTGCCCTGCCCTCATCCTCTGTCCTCTGCAGGGAAAATGGGTATAAAATATGGATTTGAAGTCTGGCTCTGCAGCCCTGCCGCATGGAAAGGGCTCCCCTGGCTCCGCGGGGATCTCTGTGAGCCCTGGGCAAGGGGAGAAGGAGCCGCCGCCGCCCGGGCCTTCGTCAGCGAGGGCGCGGGCATCGCCTCGGACGCCGACTGGTGTGGCGGGCGGTGCAGAGGGGAGTTGTTCCGTTTGTTTGAGCTGTCTGGCAGCGGGGAAGCGCTCCCCGCGGGATCGGTGGCAGTGCCGGGGTGAGCCACATTTACTGGCAGCGCTCCCGCAGTCGGTGTTCCGCACCCCGGCTGATGAGGAGGTGACCTTTGTTTTATTTATAATCACAGCTCCGTAATTCCCCAGGTAGCAGATGAGCAGCAGTCCTGTCCTGAAGCGCAGCGCCTTGGCTTGCTGTAAATAGATTAGATCTTAATCCTGAAAAGATAAAGCGGTAGCACTACTCGGGCAGATTAAGCGATGCTGGGGGGAATTTTCCAGCCGGCGGTGAGGGGGACACGGCTCTGCGGTCACGTGCGGCGATGCTCGTGGACGGGGGGTGTGCTGACCTGGAAGGCTGTGTGAGAACGTGTATCCACGGCAGATAAAAGTCTGCCTTGCGTTTGCCACAGGCTGCAGCTGCCTCTGGCTGCTGTTACGTAACGTGAGGTTTCCTTTCCTGTGGAATTTGACTTCAACAACCTTATAATTTAGCAGAGTGACAATTTTAATTTTTTTTTCCCTATGCCTTCTTCCCGAGCTGTCATCATCCTGGGAGCGCTGTGCTGACTTTAGAGGCAGACTCGAGTTAATCACGGGCCGGCCCGTTCGTTAGGCACGGGTTCTGCTGGGGTTGAGGATGAGGAATGACACAGTGAAGCAAGCTGCCATGGGCAGGAATTAAAATAACGACGAACGTGTCTTGGTTAGCCAGGTGATGGTCCACGTCCTCCCCTGTTTCAGCAAGCGCACGCGATCAATAGCCGCCTCGTGTGGCAGCGAGGTCCCTCCGTGCCGCTAATGAGACGGCAGCGTCATTGATGTGGTGAGCTGGCTGTCTGCACCTTGTGTTTTGAGAATGATTTCAGGCAGAAAATGACTTTCTTCTGTTGTCCACCTTGATATGAATGAGAGAGAGCTTTGGGGAAGGCAAAGAAGGATTTTTAATTGGATGCTGAGACTCAAACGTGCCCTTAGTAAGAGATCTGAGGAGCACCTTGGCCTTGTGCTCCCGCTCAGAGGATGCTCGGTGCTCCTGCATCCCTCTCGTTGCTGGAAAGGGGCTGAGGTCCTTGGGGCTGCTCTCTCGTAACGTGGGAAAGAGGAGCAGGGAGGCATCTTCTGAGGAAGCCTCAGTGCCTGTGCGTCGGCGGCTCTCTGGAGAAGGAGGTTGGATTAAGGGCAGAAGCTCTGCCGGGGGCGGTGCAGAGAAGGTAACGTGGGTGAGGATTGCGGGGAAGGTGCTGATGTTTTCCGTGAGCTGGGTGCGATTGCTGGGCAGAGTCTCGGGTCTGATGCTGTTTTCCTTACGCGCAGGCAGCGATGCCCTGGTTCTGGATGTGGTTGCCGTGCTGTTGGAGAGAGCCGCTTTGGAACAGGCTGGTCTGAAACACCACAGACCCCCTCGGCGTGTTGTCTGCAGGGAATTGGCTGGCTCCACAAGGATGTTGTTGTACCTTAACCTCCTCTGGAAGCTCCAGCTGCCTCTCCTTGGAGGATGAGGCAAAACTCCTGCTCTGTCCACGCCGTGTCTTCCTCCCCGGGAGCTGAAAGCGGGATCCCTCGCTGGGGATCCCATTTAGGTGGGACCTCAAGGGTCAGGAAAGCCAGTACAGCCCGGAGCTCATGGCGCTGGGTGTCCCTGAACATCTTTTCCCAGAGCTGCTGAACATCTGGATGGACACATCCGGATGGACACATCCAGAATGTCCCTGCTCCGGTGGGCGAAGGGCTGGGGATGTCCACGCCGGGCAGTGAGCTGGGAGCGGGGCTGGGGGTTTGCGTTGCACCCCGGTTTGCTCCGCAGTGAGGTCCTCCCTCTGGCTGAGCCGTGCCGAGGCCGGCAGCCCGGTGCGGTGGGACGAATATTCGACATTAACGGGGCTCCAGCTCCACCACAGTGGGGGAAATTCGGACCGAAGCTGCTCCCGAGGCGCGGGGGAGACGGGGTTCAGCTCAAGGAGCTAGAGGAGGGGTTTTCCCACGTGTGAGGCTTTTCCCTTGTGTGCTTTGCTTAGAGGGGCTGGAAAAAGTCTCCTGGCAGCTTGGGTTAAGAGCATTTCACTTTCCAGTGTTTGTTTCTTGTCTGAGAAATGCGAAGCATGCGCCCCAGCCCGCAGGAAGGCCACTTTATAAATGTTAGAAGTAAATAATAGAGATTAATAGCAATAACAGTCTCGGTATCGTCTTGCATACGTAGGCCTTGAGTAAATCTGAAGGTTATCAAATAAATAATAATGATAATCTTGTGTATTTTTGCTCCTTTGGCTTTAAGAGCTGGCTTTCAGAAGGTTTTCTAAAGCAGGCTTTACCCCGCGGATGCGGTCAAGAGGCTGGATTCTCCCCGAGGCCGCCTGGGATTATTTGGGGAGCGCGGGGCCAGCCGAAGCCCGAGTGTTTCTTCAAAGGCGCTTGCTTTCTGCGCTGAGGAGCTGCTCGGAGAAGGAGCAGTGCCGTGAGCGGAGGAGGTGGCTGGTGCTCCCCGTAATACCCGGGGACCGGTGGTTAATGCACGGCCGAGGTTTTCGGTGACTCCAGAGCCCGGAGAGATGCTGATGTGAGTTTGCAGCATCTATTGGCAAAACCAACTTTGCTCACCGGCGATGCTTATCACGGGCCGAGCCTGCTCCTGGTCCCAAGCCCTGGCTGAAAAAATCAGCTTACTGTCGTGATTCTGTTTGGGGCAGCGAAGGGCTTCACCATCAGCTGGGAAGAGGAAGGGTGATGTCGCCGGATTTATTGGAAAGGCTTGTGCTCCCTTCTTGGTCTTGCCAAGTGATTCCGGCCGCAGCCCGCAACGACTGAAGATGGTTGCTCATCCGCAGCAGTGCTGCCTTATTTTTAGCTGTGGTCAGCCTCAAGTCGCAGCTGAGCCGCGGTGACACGTTTGCATGCAGAATTAGCTACAGCTCCTCATTTAGGGTGATTTATACAATTAGCGTTGGCGTGTCACTCGAGGAGGAAAACAGTATTCCCTGTCTGGAGCACTGGGCTCTTCCGATGTGTTTCCTCCTCCCGCTGATCCGCGCTGGCTCTTAGGCCACCGAGCCCCTGCCTTTGCCAGGCTCCTGGGGCTGAAGCTCAGCCCTGGGGTGAGGTGTTTGCTTGTGACGGGCTTTACACGAGCTTGAGACGGCAGGAGGAACGGGCAGGGCTTGGATCTGCTCAGGGGTGGATGGCCCGGTGCTGAGCGCGAGGTGGGGAGCAGGATGCTTTCTGGGCACTCGGCTTTTTGCAGTGGCTAAAAAAGCATTTATTGACCGTTTCCCCAGGAGGGGAGAAAATACCCTGCATTAACCAGGTGGAGCCCGCGGCCTTACTGCGAAGGCACCTTCTGAACCCATTTGGAAGCGGCAGACTGCTGAAAGGAAGGGATTTAAATTTTAATTACACCTGGCCTGGGCGCGGGTTGAAGTTTGGGCTTTTAATAGAGGTTTTTTCAGGGATGCTTTTAGCGCAGAGGCACCGGATAGAGGTGGATTTGCTGACGTGTGCAGTGCGATACAGTCCTGAAGATTTTAACTCTGTCACTCAGCACTTTCCTGGCGGTTCTCCCACCTGGGGGCTGTTTTTTGTTAAAATCTTGGTGCGGGTGGAAAAAAACCAACCCAGATCTTCCCAGCGCCGGGCAGCGCTGCTCGGCGTTGCTGGTGCCGGTGTTTCTCACAAATACCTGCCAAGCTCTCAAGGGCTCTGGGAAAGGTCAGCCCGCGCCCGCGGGGCTTTACCTGGGTGCTCTGCAGCGGAAACCCCGGGGTGAATCCTCGTGGGGTTTGCAGGGCTGTGCCTTCACGCGTGTGCGTGGGCAGGCTGGCTGCACGCGGCGGCTTTTGCACGCTTGTGAAGTCCTCAAAACAGCTGGTTTAGGGAGAACAGTCCAGGACTGCTGCGAGCTCTGCGTATCCCGTGGCACCCTTCTGCCGGCAGAGCCGAGGGGGAGTGGGAGCATGGGGGTGATGGTGCCCACCCACGCTGGAGCCCGTGGGGCCGGGCACGCATGTGGGGCTCAGGCGCTCGGTGCCCTAATGAACCGCCTGTGGGAAATTCCCTTCCTCTCCCCGGCTCTGTGGGAGTTTCCCCGATCGCTCCCTTCGCTCTCCTCCCTCGCGGGGCGCGGAGGTGCTGGGTGCCGTGGGTGGCTGAGCGCAGTGGGTGCCAGGAACCCGCAGTTGTGCCAGCGCTGGGGGATCGCCGGGCAGGATGCCCAGGCTGCCCGGGACGGCGTTCCCCGATTCTAACCGGCGTCTGAGCCCCGCACGCGTGTGGCTTTTGCGGCTGGTGTCGCCTCGGACCAGGCACTGCTGGTGCTGCGCTGCAGACCTGCGTCTCCCAGGAGCCGTGCAGCCGCATCGCCCGCCTGCGTGCGCACATCTGTCTGACGCTTGGGTGCCCCTGCCTGCGTCTCCCTGTGTAACAGGGTGCCATCTGCACCGACACCCCTCAGCAAGCCCCGTCTCACCCACCCAAGAGTCCTTCCCGCTACCGTTTCTCGCTCCCTGGCCCACAACGCCTGTGGCAGCCACTTATTGCTGCTGCAGAGGAGGAGAATTTTGTCCGGACATGGATTTTCCTGGAATTGCCTTGGAGGTTTGCTGCTGTAACCATTGAATTTAGAGCTAGGCCACGTGTGGGGAACAGGGATGCGAGAGGCGGATCTCACCCCGGCAGCGGCAGGGCTTCGTCTCCTTCCCGCGGGTGCCCAGCTGCCTTGGAATGCGCTGGGGAAACTCTGCGCCTCGGAATTTCTCTCATTTCCTTGTACGGGATCCAGATGGCACAGGCTCCCGGTCCTCTCGTAGTAAACACAGCAGGCAGCCTGCCGGCGCTGGAAATGCTCCGGCCGGGCGTTTGGTGCCGCTCAGCCGTGGTCCTTGGCGCGTCGGTCCCGCTGTCTTCTCCAATCTGAGGGGGCTGCAGCGGTGACGCTGTGGCTGGGCTGCTCCGAGCAGCCGGGGTCCTGGCACCCACAGCCCACCGGCCCGGCGCTCGGTCCCGCTCGCGCGTACGGTATCACCGGTGATGCTGGCAGAGGACTTTGCAGGACGGGTGAGCTTTTCCTGAGAGCCGAGGGATGCAGGGCGCAGGCGGCACCCGGAGCTTCGGGCTGTCCTCTTTGGCTGCGGATCCTGCTTTTTGAGGATGAAATTAGGAATTTGGAGAGAAACTTGCAGGCTCAGGGATGGTTTGGCGAGTCTCTGGCAGCGCTGGGGTCTGGTCCTCGGGGTCCTGAGCCCCTCGGACGTGTTTTCCGAGCGGCACGCGCTGGCTGTCCGCGTGCTGCTGGGACGGTCACCGTTAGCGTCACCCAGGGACACAAACCTGCTGGGTTCGGTGTGCCTGGCGCACGCGGGAGCATCCCCTGCGGCTGGCGGGGAGGCAGAGCTGGGGGTCTGCAGCTCCCTGTTCGGCGAAGGCCAGGAGTGATGGGGAGAGCTGCTTCCAAATCCCGGGGGGGGGCAAGTGCTGGGGGTCCTCAAGGAGGATGTGGCTACCGGGAACCTGGGGCCGGTGGCCCCGTGACACCAGCACTGGGAACGGCAGCATTTTGCTGCCCTCTAGTGAGGTTTGGCAGCCGGGCTCCCTTTGGGGTCCCCACAGCACCGACACCTCCCTTTGGGACCCCTCTGGCAGGGGCACAGCTTTTGGGGTCCCAAGAGATGGTGGCACTTTGTGACGGGAGCTGCTGTCCCTGGCTGGCTGCTCCGTGTCCCGCTGCAGGACGAGTCACCAGCTTAAAAGTGACTCACCCCCAAAGCAGCTGGGCTCGTCTCCCCCTTCCCGGCCTGGTGGGACCCCACCTTCTCTCCCCGCCGTGCCCTGGGCAGCAGGGTGCTGTTCCCAAGGTTTCCGGCCCCGGCCACCCCTTTCCTCCGGGACCTGCTCTTGCCAAGCGGCGAGGAGACGTTTACCCTGACTTCTGCCCGGGCAGCTGTCGCTGCGTGTAAATAATACAAGTTAATTAAAAGGAAAATCAAAACTAGACACATTCATAATTAGATAATCCAGAAGGCCCTGGTATAATTAATTATGTTAATAGGGCCGCCTGCGTGGTGAAGGCTTGTGGAGATCAGCGACGCAGTGCAGCAGGTCGCCGTGTGGGGTCGGGAGCGGAGGGGCTGCGGGGATGCGTGGTCCGGCCCGGCATCGGCATCGGCCGGGGGTGCTGAGCTCTGCTCCCCTGCGGCGTGGGTGCGGCTGGGACCCCGTCCTGGCACGGGGAGCGGGGTCCTTGGCCCGTTGCGTGGCTCTGAGGACACGGGCTGTTCGTGGCTGTCCGGGGATGCTCATCCCCGTCCCAGCAGGTCTCAGCTGAGGGAGATTTCCCACCCCAAGGTGTTTTATCTCCGCGCTCGCGGTGCCCCAAGGCCAAGCTCACTCCTTACCCCTTGCAGCTGGTCCCTGTGCTCTCCACCAGCTCTCCTGCGTACACCAGCACTGGGAGTCCCCCAGTACCCACCCTCCTGCCCAGCTCCATGGCTGATGTTTGCAGCTGGCCCCAGGGTTCCTGGAGCGCTTCACGGGTTCCTGCAGAGCATTCCTGCCCTGGGACGCAGAGCATCCCTGCCCCGGGACGCAGAGCCAGCCGCGGGACGGGGAGCCAGCCCAGGGCTCGCACAGCAGCAGGGCCACGCTGGGCAGACTGAGGCCGTGGGGTCCGGGCAGAGCTGCCCGTTTTGGGGGGAGGATTCCCCTGGCAGAGCTCGGTGGTGGCAGAGGGCAGCAGCAGGCTTGGCGGGGCAGTGCCCGCTGCATGCAGCCGCAGCGGTGCCATCCAGCCCAGCACGTGGAAGAGTCTGTCGCATCCCCAGGGACCCCCCAGCAAAGGGTCAAGTGGCTTTGGCTAGCGGGTGACACTGTTACCGGCACCTCCAACATGCTCCCTCGCTGCTCTCCTCTTTCTTTCCTCCTTTTTTCTGCTTTTCCACTCGTGTGGGCAGCAGCGTCCCCAGCTCTGGCAGCAGGGACAGGGATGGGGATGGCTGGGATGTGGTTTGGGGTCTTCCCTGCCAGTCTGTGCTGGCTGGGAGAGGAGCTGGCACAGCCTTTTCCTCCTGCCTGATGGTCTTTTATCCTCCAGGCCTCCGGGGACCCATGGGGACAAGGACATCAGATACGCGCAGGCGGTGAAAGCTGAGAGGAGCTGGTCCCCCCTGGGAGCGACTAGGAAGGTCCTGTCCTTCCCGAGGAGGAGAACACACTGCTGTGGGGTGCGGATGGCTGTCGCTGTCCCTGTCATCCGTGGGGCTCCTGGCCAGGCTCGGGGACGGAGGTGACGTTTGTGACACGCATGGGATGGCACCGTCCGCGCGGGAAGGATCAATGAGCTCGCGTGGAAATGGGATTCACCGAACGGCATCCTGCTGCGACGGGAGTTTAACGAGGCAGGGCTGGCTCTGAGGGGAAGACGGAGCTTATTAACAGGGCGATGAATGGAGGCTGCTTCCCCGAGAGCCACAAATCCGGGTGCTAAACGGCCGCTGTCAGTCAGGATTAGGGCTGGCACTTAGAGCCTGACAGGGGAGAAGATGTTGTTAAGAAACCTTGCCGGGCGCAGGGCGTGCGAGTGCGTGAGTTTGTCTTGCGCAGCGATACGAATCCATCACCGCCGGGGAAGCGCCTGTTTGTTAACGGCAGCGCTGGCTGCGGCTCTTCGCCGGCACGGGACTGCTGGGGCGGGGGAGAGGCGCACGCGGCCCTGCGCTGAGCCGGGCGCTGCTCCGCACGGGCAGCGCTACCCACACAGGCAGGCACACCCTGTGTACACGCATGTACAGGCATGCACACCCTGTGTACACGTGTGTACAGGCGTGCCCTCTTCCTTCTCCCCGCCTATCGCTTCCTCCAGGGCTGAAGCACCTTGAGCCCAGTGACTGCAGATCTTTTCCCGGGGCCGGGACCCGGCCGGAGCAGCTGCGCTCTGAGTGAGGCCTGGCCTGAAAAGGCCCTAAATAAATGGGGCGGGTGGGGGAGCGCGGCGGGGCGTCAGCTCGGGGCGGTGGGTGCCCGCTCCTGCCTCTGCGTCTGTGTTCCCTGCGCTTCAGACGATCCTTGGCTATTCCAGGAGCTGGGAGCAGAGTAAGCCCTGGGGACACCATGAATTAAAGGGTAATTGTTCTGTATTTTCCAGCTAACTTTAAATAAAATAATAAAAATAACCCCCAACCAGCCTAGCCTTTTGCACCAGTCTGCCAGGAGCTCTCAGCACGGGGACTTTATGGTCCAAACCGCCATAAAACGGAGCCTGAATTACCCACCTCTCGCTCGAGACAATTACGCGTTTTATCTGTGGATATTAAAAGAGATGATTGTTCAGTGGAGTTAAAAAAGCTTCTCCTTTCTTTATAATTTAATCATTGTGGACCCGGGAGGAGCGGGTGTAGGGCTGCCCTGGCAGCCTCGCTGGGGCTGCGGGATGGGGAGGGTTTGGGGAGGTCTGGAGACGCTGGGATTTGGGGTTCTGGGGAGCACCCTTCCACCGAGCCTTTATTCGGGGGCATTTGCTCTTCTAGACCTTCCCGGCTCCCCTTGTCCTTGGGGGAGAAACGGGCCAGGACAGCGTTTTAGGGGTAGGAAGGAGCCCGACGTGGCCACCCTGTCCCCGCGGTGCCGCTCCCGGTGCCCAGGCACCGCTGCCCTGCTGCCACCGCTCTAATCCCAGGTAATTGGATTTACAGGGAGTGCTGTATCCAATTACAGAATCCTAATTAATGGACCGAAGTTACAAGTGCGATGTGTCTTGCTTCCAGCAATTATGATTAATTTTGCCAGAATACACGCGCAGACGTTGATTACAGGATCCGTGGGCAAACTGGGGCTGAATGCTGATAATTGAGCCGCCGGCGTCCTGGGTTTGCGGGGGCCACGGCCCCGGGAGCGGGAGGGTCTGGCTGCCACGAGCCGAGGGGCAGAGCTGGCTCCTCGCTGGGGCGCAAGCACCTTCCTGCTGGTTTGGGAAGAGACGCGGGGACGTGTGGCATCGCTCGTGGCCCGGCCCACGTGTGGGGACGTGTGGCTGCTCTGTTCATGGAGCAGCAACCCGAAGCCCCAGGATTCCCGGAGATGGCCTGGGACGTTCCCGTGCATCCGTGCAGCAGCCATGGGGATCGAGCGTGGTGTCTCTGTGAAGCGCGTTGCCTCGCTGCGCCGGCACCAGCCCCTCGCCGGGGCGGTTGTTTCTTGCCTTGCCAGGCTCGAGCGGCTCCGGCTGCTCCGGCTGAGCCGTGCCAGCGGCTGGGAGGTGCTGGAGCAGCACCAGCCCCGAGTTGCCTTGCGCCGTGACAAGCGCTTGGCTGGGAAGCTCCGCTGCTGCGGAGCCAGGTGTCTGCCCTCCAGCACGGGGGGAGTTTCATCGCGTTTTCTCTCTTTTTGCAAAAAAAAATAAACCTCACCCACTGCCCAAAAGTTAGCAGTGCTTGAGAAATCTCCATTGCTCCGGCAGTGCCTGGGCTTTGCCTGCACCGTTGCTGCAGCACCCAGCACCGTGCCCGTCCTGTGCCAAGGGCAGCCGGGGCTGCGCGCTTCCCTGCCAGGCGTCCTCGCGGTGTCTCCGGACACGCGGCGCCGGTGAGGTCCCGGCCAAGGAGAGCGCTTCCCCGTCCGTGCCCTGCCTCATCGCTCCGTTTGCTGCTGCTTATGATCTTGTTCCTAGGCGGCCGCAAGTCCCCGCTTGGGACATCAATCCAGCACAAGCCGGAGGCTTATCCAAATAGGGAAACTTCCTCGGTGATTTTTAAACAAAACTTGATAAATCTTTTGTAAAAGAGAAAGAGCTTTCATCTCCAGAGGGCCCGTCTGAGGCTGATGAGTGGTAAGTGCTCCAGCACTGCACATCTTCATCTGCTGCGCGTTTGCTCCCCGGGAGCCTGGGCTGCGCACATTTATCCCTGTTCTCACTCTATTTTCTCCTGCTATTCCAGCTCGGGAGAGGGATCCCAGCCTGGGGACCGGCCGCAGGATGCTGCACCCCAGCCCTGCCATCTGCCCGCGACATCCCTGTGGCGCTCAGCCCCGGCCAGCGCGGCAAGCGGGGCCGTGTGCCCGCGTCCCCTCCGGCTGCCCTCCTGCCCAGCCCCGGCCCGCTGTCCCCCTCCGCCTCCGCCGGGCCCCAGCTGCTCTGCGGTGCCCGGGTTCGGGAGCGGCTGGGACGGGGCGGAAAGCGGGGAAGCTCCGAGTGGAGTCTCCAGCCAGTGCTCGGAGCCACATCTGCGGCCTCTCCATCTCCTTTTGTTCCCAGCCCTCACTCCCTTCCTCCTCTCCTTCCTCTTCCTCTCCTCCCTCCGAGTCCCCCAGCTCCTTTGACGCTCACACGGGGCTTTGATCTCCTCCGGAAAGCCCCTTCCTCACGCCCAACCGACTGCAGTGCCGCGGCGGAGGCTCATTAAAATAGATGAAGAGCTGCCTTTGATCGCCGCGGTGCTCCCAAAACCTTTCCCCACCGCGAGGCTTCCAGCGAAACCGCCTGCCTTTCATCCCCGCGCCAGCGAGGAGCTCACCGGGCTGGAGAGCGGGAGCTGCCGGGGCTGCCGGTCACCTTCCAGGGAAAGGCTGGGGCATCCCGGCCCTTGGCGAGCCCGGTGTGGATGGAGCGGGGCCACGGTGCATCCCCACAGCTCGGCACCCGCCGCTGAGGGATTTCAGGACGCCCGGCAAGGACGCGGGCGTGTAGAGACGCGCCAGGGAGGAGCGTTGCTGGAACGCTGGGGAAAACGGGAAACGAGAAGGTGGAGATAAAAACAATCCTGGGGAAAAAAGGGAAAGGGGTAGAAAGCGAAAAAGAAGGCAGCAAGGGTAGCTGCCCCCCTGGGCAAAGCAAGAGCATGTCAGACCTTTCTAACGACGTGTCGGAATTTGATAAAATGTGAATAATTAATCCTCTCCCCACCCCCCGGACTGAGCTCTGTGCACTTGCTGCACCCTGTGTTTCTGCGGGCGCTGGGCTGATAAATGGGGGAGCTCCCGCCCCACGTGGGATGTGGGGATGTGGGGATGCGGAGATGTGGGGATGTGAGATGTGGGGATGCAGGGATGCAGGCTGTGGAGATGCAATGTGTGGGGATGTAGGCATGTGGGGATGTGCGTTGCAGGGATGCAGGCTGTGGGGATGTGAAGTGTAGGGATGTAGGGATGCAGGGATGTGGGGATGCAGGGATGTGGGGATGCAGGGATGCGAGGTGTGGGGATGTGGGATGCAGGGATGCGAGGTGGGGGATGCAGGGTGTGGGGATGTCCTGGGGGGGTCCCCCAAGGGAAGCAGCCCCGCTTTAGAGCCTGCCTTCCCCCACCCGCTAAGGGGGGAAGCACAGGCGACAGCCAGGGCAGCCTGGGGGGCACAGGGGACCCAGGGGGACGTCGGGGCCAGACGTGGCTCCTGCCCTTCCCCACGCCGGCTCATCCAGCTCGGTCCCCACCGGAGCCAGCACGGTCTGCGGGGAGCCAGCATGCCAGCTCTCCCTGGGCAAATATTGGCCTAGACTGCTAAAATGAGGTGAATCCTGCTAATTACAGCTAATTAACTGCCAAGCAGGCAGCCGCTGCCCTGCGTGCCATGGCCCTGCCGCCGGCACGCTCGCCCTCAGAGTGAGCGCAGTGGCTGCTGCTGCCCCGCTGGGGACTGTCCCCAAAAGCCAGTGCTCTGAGCGTCACGTCTGCCCTCCTGGGCCCACGGCGGTGTCGAGGATCGCGCCGTGCCGCCAAGGATCACACCGTGCCACCAAGGATCACGCTGTGCAGCCGAGGATGACGCTGTGCCGCTGAGGATCGTGCCAAGGGAGAGCCGGCAGCCGGCGAAAGCCCCGTCCCGCGTCGGTGGCGAGCCTCCACCGCTCCGTCCCACCGTGGCCCGGGCTGGCAGAGGCTGCCTGAGCCCGTAATAAGTTGTGATTCACACACCGTGCTTAATTAGCAATGCAGTTAACGGTTTGTAATTCAGGCACGACCCTGATTGCATCCGAATGCTACTTTATTTCTTCGCTACCGCTTGCATTCTGAGCACTAATTATGCCTCTTTGGATGCTAATTGCTTCCCAGCCCTCTGCCGCTGTCTTTCCCGAGCAACATTTATTTTTCATGTGTCCCTGTGTTTAAACTAATAAAAGCCGGGGGGTGGGGGGAGGGAGCTGCATCGGTCCAAGGCTTCGCCAAGATCAGACATCCCGGGAAGGTGAGCTGGGATGCGCAACCGCCACCGCCACATCTCCGGCATGGAGGGGAGAGCGTGGGAAAGCGCTGGGCTGCCCTCTCCTCTTCCTCCTCCTCCTCCTCCAGTGCCAGTACTGCCCTGCGTCAAACCCCTCCGTCCTGCCCAGGCTCATCTCCCTTCTCTGCTGGGTGGCTGGGGGTCCCGGGGCAGGCAGGGGTGCTGCTTTGGCTCCCAGGCCGGTTGCTCCCCGCAGGTTTCGGGCGTGGATGGGAGCGGCCGTGTGAGGCGGCCAGGGTGGGTTAGGGATGAACACAGGCATGGAGGGGCCGGCTCGGTCCGGGGCGGGCAGGGGGTGCCCGTGGAGGGTGCGGGGATGAGCAGCTCTGGAGTCGACACGTTGGAGAGGCCGCGGGCTCATTCCTGCGGCAGGGGGACAGGCTGGGTCGTGGGCAGATGGCGGGACATCATCCCTATCGTGTGGCAACACATCGGGGACACAGTGACAGCAGCGAGGCGAGGCAGCAGCTGGGGGTCCTGACTTTCGGCTGCTGCACACGGGTGGCAACAGGGATGGAGCGGAGCGGACAGCACAGGGACCTCTGCGACCCACTGCCCACCCTGGGTGACCCTCCCCAGACATCCGTCTGCACATCCGTAGGCTCTTCACGCTCCACCTGGGCTTTTGGGCTGGCTGGGAAGAGTCCGTGGCCACACAGCCTCCAGCTGAGCCCCTTCATTTCTCACACAGGACCCTGGGTGCCGCGGCTCCCTGCTCCGGGCTGCTTTGAGGGGTTGCTGCAGGCAGAGCTTAAACATTCCTCCAGCTTCCACCTCTTCCCCAGGGGATCCCGCGGCAGCTGGGTCCCTGTGTGGGACCAGCAGCCCCAGGCTCCGGGGAACAAGAGACCACAGAACCCAGTCACCCCCAGAGCCTCTGCTCTGCTGCGGGGCTTTCCAGCAGTGCCCCCCAGGTGGGAGCTGAGCCCTCTAAATTCATTGCACCTGTGCTGGTGGGGGTTTCAAAGCCAGCTGGCCGTGGAGCACAGCTGTGGTGTGTTCACTGCTCTCTGCTCTGCCGAGGTGCTTGGGAGCTGGTGAGAGGGGGGCTCCCAGTGAAGGGGTGTGGACCCCCAGGGCTGGCAGCATCCCTGCCAAACCCCACCGAGGGCTCCCAGCACGCAGCCCGTGGCTCCCCGCTCGCCCGGGAGCAGCAGGACCGGAGAGAACCACGGCCAGGAGAGGTGAGTCCAGGCTGCTTGGTGCCTCAGTTTCCCTGACGTGTACCCAAACACTTGGGGTCCCCAAAGCCAGCCTCCCACTTTCCTCTCTTTGGTTTGTTTTTTAACACCGATCTCGTTATGGTGAATGGAACTGGTGCCCAAATTTGGGCTTTTCATCTCTCTGGGTGGGTTTTTTTTTTTCATCTCCTCTGCTTTGCCTTGGTGCTCAGTGCTCAGCTGCCAGCGTCACCGCCAAACCCAATTTTCCCGTCCATGCTGAGGTCCTGGGGTGCGGGTGGGCACCCACTGGTCCCCAAGGGCTTGGGTGGCACCAGGGGGGCTGGGGTTGGAGCAGGGGGTGGGGATGGTGGTTTTGGGGACCCCGGTGGGGCCTGGGCTGGTGACAGATGTTGTGAGTGCAGGGCAGGGGCACGTGCAGTGCATTCAGTCCCATCTGTGGGCCCCGTGGGTGCTGGTGGGGCCCCGTGGGTGCCGCAGGGAGCCCTGCAGCAGGCGTTGGGCACGGTGCGGAGCAATGGAGCGGGGAGCTCAGAGGCGGCTTTTATGGCCCTCAGTAATGACTGTATCGCTCACAGATATTTAATTAGCTCAGCCACTCTCATTAACGGAATTGCGAAGCCGTGCGCTGTGGCTCGGACGGCGAGCGCGGTGCATGTGAGGTGTTGGGTGCTGCTAAGCCTGCGCTGAGTGGCACCAAACGCCCGGAGCCGCTGTGCTCCTCTGTGCCCGTGCCTCTGGCTGCTGGCCTTGCCCCGCTCCGTGCCCCAGTTTCCCCAGCACTGAGCAGAGCGTGGCCGGGCGCGGGGGGGCTGCGGGGCAGGATGGCGCTGGGAGCTGTTTTGGGGTGGCTGAGGACTGCGAACATGTGGGAGGGTTTCAGGGTCTGGCTGAGGCCACACTGCCGGCATCGCATTGTGACGGGGAACCCCGGCGCTCACCCCCTCGCTCCCGCCAGCCCCTGGGTGCCCCCAGCATCCTTGTTTGCACCCCTCTCCCGGCGCTGCCTGATCCCGCGGTGGTGTGGGAGGGCGAGGGTCGCCGACGCCGGTGCTGGAGGAGCCGCTCGCCACGAGCCAAACCCGTTAGCACCAACGTTTTGCCGGGTGTTTCATGAATAGCTAATGGCGAGGGAACCTGCAGAAGGATCCTGCAGCATCACCCAAAGCATCAATATTCATCTGCTCGGGGAGGCGCGGGCAGAGCGGCTGAGTGGCAGCTGTCAATCTCCCAGGCAGCCAGGGGAGAGGGTACCCGGGGGTGGCCCTGCTGGGAAGGATGCACCTGGCGTGGGGCTGGGGTTCTGGGGTCCTGCTGAGCACCGCCAAGTGCCGGACCGACGGCCGTGGGGTGCGGGAGATGGGCACCAACCCACTGGGGTGCCGGGATTTGGAGCCGGGAGCTGGGATTGGGGCTGGTTCGGAGCCTGGCACCCGACTCCGAGCGCGGAAGGGGAGATGGCTGGCTGTCACGCCGTGGCTGCGTGCAGCTGGCAGAGGGTTAAACCGCCGCTCGGGTGGGAGATGCCGCCCCTTGATCCATGTCTGCATTGCGGGACATTAATGCGAGGTGTTATTAAGCAGCTGTGTCCCAGGGCTGGCATCCACGGGGCCTGGCCACGGAGACGCGCGCCGGGATGGCGGGCGCTGCCCGGTGAGGTTGTGGCTGCTGCCAAAACCCCTGCCAGCTTCTTCGAGGCCCCCAGGTGCGGCAGCGGGGCTGTGCGTGCACCTGCGAGCCTCGCAGCGCGGGGATGCGCTGATGCCACCGTGTTTGTTTACTTAAAATATTTGGCATTCGCGGGGGAGCGGAGGAATGTAAAATCCTGTTTGTGTTGGATTCCTGCTGGATGGCCCCGCCACCCCGGCAGCGACTCGCCAATTAAATATCCATCAATGAGAGGGAAAACAAACTCACGGATCCCCAACACTCCGCATTAAAAGTTAATAATGCAGCCAGCACCTGCAGCAGGAGAGGCAAATTAGGAGCAGCACTTGGAATAACACAGTAAACAGAGGAGGGAGCAATTAACAGCCATAAAAAGATGAGCAGCAACAATTAGAGGCGGGGGGAGCGCGGGCACGTGCGCACGTGGGCTGCGGAAGTCGCCGTGCTGCACCCACGGAGATGCTGCAGCGGACGCTTCTGTTCGCCGCTGCCTTTCCCGCCGCGCCGGGAGTTTCTGAGACGCTGTGCTGGGTCCCCGGAGAAGAGCCCTGCGGGGCTGGGGGTACCTCCTGCCCCTTCCCAGCCCGTCCTTCCCCTTGGCTGCGAGATGTCCAGCCGTGTGCCGTGCTCGTCCCCGGCTGGGATGACCCCATGGAGCCCGCAGTGCCCCTGACACCGGCAGCTCCGGCAAGCCGCCGCTGCCCGCCCCTGCTTGCATCGATCCGATTTATTGAGCTATTAAATAATTTTGCTGTTTCAGAGCTCCGTCAATAAACACCCAAGCTGTCACAGGGAACGACCTTTCGTGCTCTTGGGCGCGAATCCCGCGTTGCCATGGATGGGTGCAGGATTCAGATGCTGCTCCGGGACCTCTCCTCTGCCCCTCCCGCCTTTGGGGTCTTTCCCTCGCAGGAGCAGGGGGCAGGGCTGGTTTTGGGGTGCCAGCTTGGCTCATTGGCGCTGCCAGGATGGTGGGGTCAGGCAGATGCTCCTGGGCCAGGCGCCGAAACGGTGGCAGGGTGGGGGGCGCCGCTCTGGAACGCAATGGGCTTTGTGATCCCAGAGCTGGGGAGTCCGGGTCCCTCCAGGCGCTGGGTTTTCTCTGCCTGAAAAAATTGGGAGAGAGAAAAGAGGAGTTATTTTGCTGCATTAACCTTAAAACAGGGGCAGAAGGAGGAGGGCCGGGATGGGGAGCCTGGCACTGCGTTTGCACCGTGACCACAGCTCCAATTTCCCAGCTTTTTACCCTGTTTTGGGATCTGGACCATCCCATATCCCAGTGATGGGATGGGACCAGCCCCAGCCTGGCTGCCTGTGGGATCGGGGAAACTGAGGCACAGTGCCGGGGGCGGCAATCCCTCCTGTTTTGGGGGCGATGTCGAGGTTTTGAGGGATCTGCTGTGGGTTTGGGAAGCGCTGCCAGGGAATCGAGCCCACGCCGCAGCCCGTCACCGTCAAACGTCGGGATGCTTGCTGGGGGATTTGGAAACCTGTGCGAAATCCGGGCTGGGAGAGAAGCAGGTGTGACAGGTCCCGGTGACACCGGGGCTGAGCGGGCTTTCAGTTTCCCAGGAGTTATTCTGAAATGTGGGGGTTTTTGTTGGTGTTTTTTTTTTTTTTTTTAATTGGCTGTATCACAGCCAGAAAGGGAAAGCTGGTCTCTCTGAATATGCAGGAGAATCCTTCCTTGCAGGCTTTAAACAGAACGTAAAAGGCTTTGACTGTGACAATGGAATATTATTAGAACGGCACCGGCGGGACGGAGACCACCGCTGCCGGCGTGGCCGCAACGAGAGAACACAATCCAACCCTGAAAGCCGCCAGACAGCTCAAAGCCAAGCGGCTGCTTCCAAGCCCTGACTCTTTCCATTAAGGATGTATTTTTGGAAAGCAAAAAATTTCCTTTTTGGAGCGTTTTTTGATCTGACAGGTTACCAAACCCCCTGATTTTGGATGGGAAATGTGAGTGGCGGGGGGGGGGGTTGGTTAAAATGACCCCTGGTCGCTCCAGCTCTCACCCCGTGGGACCCGCATCGCCATCGCAGACCCCGCCAGCCTGGGGGGACATTGGCTTATTAATAAATTTAATGAGCTGAGTAACGCTGGCGGCAGCTCATAAAACAGGAGCCACCTCCCGTGTTTCACCGCCGGAATCGGGATGGCTGCGCAGCACCACCGCTTACCGCTCCTGTACAGCTTTATCTCCCCAGAACGCTGTAATGTCATTAGCAGCTAATTGATTTTTTGCCACATCTTGGAGAGATAGCCAAGCCCGATCCTCGTTTTGCAGCCAGACAAATTGACTGGCCAGTGGCTGAGTCAGTGCCCGGCTTTGCCAGCAGCCCGCCGCGCGGCTGGGGACCCATCGTTGGTGCCCAGATCTCAATATTTTTTTTTTTGTCCATTTTTCTTGGATTTCGGCGTTCCGCCTGTGCCGCCTGTGGGGAGATGGTCTGAAATGAGTGGGATCTGGGCTGGCTTTTCCATCTCCAGTGCTGGAAAGGGCAGCAGGGCTCAGCAGGGAGCAACCCTGCTCTCCGGCGTGTGATGTGCCGCGCTCTCTGTGCCCAAAATCCAGAGCCGTGCTGGGGATGCCCCAGCTCCAGCACCAGCCTGGGATCTCCGGCTGTCGCCTCTCCTCCGGTAACCGGGATTTATGCCAATGAAACAGGAAGCTGGAGGGAGAGATAAATTAGAATTATTTTTAATAAAATGAGGATCATTTTTAATCACGTTTCGGTTATTTTTCTTTAGCCACCTCGCACAGCGGAGATTTCTCTGAAAAATGGTGAACTTTCATCTCTAGCTGCTGGGAAATTAATTCCTCCCTGACAGCCGCGGTGCTTAATGCAGATAATAACTATTAGTTCTGCCCCAGACAGCCGCTCCATCCTGCGGGCCAGGCTCTCATTTTTCTCCCTGGATTAGGCTGAGTCCCTCGCAAGAGGAGGGGCTGGGGGACACGGGGGCTGGTCAGCCGCAGGGATGCTCCCCATCTCCATCCCTCTGCCCGTCCCCGTGTGTTGTGCGGCAGCCTGGGGATGGGGATTTTTTGAGCTGGTGATGGGTTTTGGTTCTGTAAATGGGGAAGTTTGGGGGTCTCAGGGGACGTTCTGGGTTGCGCCATCCCCACGTGCTCGCCCCGCTGCCACGCACGCTGTTGCCCTGGGTGTCGTCCGGCGGCAGAGCGCCAGGACCCGCGTCCCTGTAAAAAGGGGTTGTAAATATGAAGCTAACGGGGCCCGAACACTGGCTGTTGGTCAATGTCTGCTGAGATTTCGGGGCTTGTTTGCGAGCGACTCCGGGGATTTACGGGCAAGATGGGGGACAGGGACAGGGCTGGGGGGACACCACTCATGGGACCCCTGGCTAAGGGAGTCCGGCAGCCAATCGCAGCACCAAGGTGTTTGGCCTCTGGAAACCTTGGTGAGACTGGGAAGAGATGGGAATAGAAAATATTCCTGCAGAGAGGAGGCTGGAGAAGGATCTGGCTGGAGAAGGATCCCACTAGAGGCTGGGGAGCACTGGGGCCATTGCCAGCACCTCATCTGTCCATCTCTGATGGTCGGGCCCTTCCCAGGGAGCGCGGAGCTGTGTTTTTCCATCCCTGGAGTCGCTCATCCCCTCCCATCACTCGGGCAGAGATAATCTCCCTCCATCCCCGAAGCCCGTGGGGCTGCAGCGAGAGTTGTTTTTCAAAGCCGCACAAAGAAGGCAGCGGTACTTTGGGTGCAATAAGGGCTCTCTGCCGCTTTCCTCCTCGCTTCGCCGAGACGCGGCCGGTCATCGCTGCCTCTCTCCTTGCTCCCGCGCCGTTTTGCAATGCTCTCTCTCAAACAAAATCTCTCCTGGCCCCTGAGGCTTGGCTGGAGTCGGCCGTGCTCCCTAAGGAGGGGATGGAAAAGCCCCTGCGCTCCTCACCGGAGCCCGGAGAGCCCCCGTGGGAAGGGTTTTATCCCCTTCATCCCCACAAGCATCTGACTGGTATCTCTGCCGGGCAGAGGCTCTCGGCACTCAGCACAGGGATGCTGGTGCTGGGATGAAGAGCAAAGCCAAGATCCTGGAGCGTTTGGCTGCTTCTCAGTCTCCCTCTGCTCCGAGGGCATTGCCCTGGGTCTGGCATTGCCCATGCTTGGGGGTCCAGCTCAGCCATTGCACAGCCTTTTCCCCGCCCGGTGCCGGCTCAGGGCTCACGGTGGGTTTGGGGGAGCAGAGACTGGGATGCGACCCACCCATTGATGCTCTGCATCCCACCGACTCTGCCGGCACGGAAGCGCCAGGCTGGCTGTCCCGGCGCTGGCCATGTGGTTCTTGTAACGGCAATTACCGCTCCGGCGCTGACGTGCAGATCACAGGGGCTTTGATCCAGGGTGTTTTTCCCTTTTTTTTTTCTGCAATTTCGCATTCATTAGCTGCACCATTTACTTAAAAACGCTGAAAAACACACCAAAAGGCCTGGTTTTCGTTAAAAGCAGGGCTTTCCTGAAGGGACAGGTGACAATCCCCTCCTGTCCCCACCCCAATACGAGGGGGCAGAGATGGTGCGTGACCCCCACTGTCCCCAGGCTTTGGGATGCTCTTATTGACCCCTTAATTAAGGCTCGCAAACGAAGATGTGAGGATTAGGTGTCTGGAGCTGCCAGTCCCTAAATAACCCCCAGCCGAAGCGAGTGAGGTCTCTCCCCACCGTGTGGGGGTCTGGGGGTGGGTGCCCGAGGCGAGGGCTCGTGCCGCTGCCGCTCGCCCGCGTGATCTCCCGCCCGCCCGCCCGCCACCGCAACGGGAAAAGGTTCTTTTAATCAGGGGTAATTTTATGCATCATTAATATCAGGCCTGATTATAGGGAAGGAAAGTTCAGCCGAGGGAAAGATGAAAGCAGGCGGCGGCCGCCCCTCTCCCCTCACCGTGGACTGGGGAGTGGGCACGGGGGGGTCTCTGGAGGGGTCACCGGCTGGTGCAGTGCGCTCAGCACCCTTTCCGCCCCCCGTGTCCCTCGGGGAGGCTGCGATGGGGCTGGATGCTGCGATGGGGCTCAGCCGGACCCCCGGGAGCGGCTGGCGGGCGGGGGGCTCTGGTGGTGGGGGGGGCGCTGGCGGGAGATGGGCGTTTTGGGGTTTCACCCCGGCACCTGGCGTGGCTGCTGCGGTACCCGGGAGCAAGCGGGGGGACGAGCGGGACGGCGGCAGCCGCAGTGGGCTGAGCAAACGGCTCCAGCTCCTTGGAGAAAACCCCCCTTTCTTCCTCCTCTTCCTCCTCCTCGCCTTCCCCTGCTCGCTTTCCCTTCGCGTGGGGGTATGGCCATAAATTAGAGCCGCCGTGAAGAAAACAACATCTGTTTGCCCTCCTTGGGCGTGCGGCTCGTAAAGGGAGAAGAAGGAAAAGGCGCCCGGCGCCCGCCCCGATGAGTTATTTCTTTTTTCGTGCCCCGGCCGTTCCCAGGCAAAGGGGGTCCCCGCAGCCAGGGCTCCCCCGGACGAGGTGTCCCCGCTCTGTCCCCTCCGCTCAAGCGGGATGGAGAGAGGCCAGTCTCATTATCCGAGGTGTTGAAGGGAAAAAAAAAAAAAAAATCCAACCCAAGTTTTATTCCTTGCAAAGCGCAGGGTATAAAATCTAAATGCCAGAAGAACCTTTACCGACGGGCTGTGAATTTACGAGGATTCACCTCAATAAAACGGGAGGTGAGGCACTGCTGAGAAATGTGCCCGCGTCCCCTGGGTGCTGATCGTGACGGAGAGCCGGTGGCGGGCTGCGGAGGGGAAAGGTTCCCGCCGCTGGGATCTCCCGGCAGGGCTGGCACGTCCCAGCGAAACTGCAGATCCCCTGGCGGGGAAGCGCTGACGAGCGCAAAATAAATTACAGCTAATTGGATCAAAACATCTCGGCGGCTTTGTTTCCTCGCCTGAGCGCGGCTTCGGTCCCCAGCTGCCAGGTGTGGGGCGGCGGCGGCGCGAGCGGGGTCGGGGGCTGCTGGCGTGCCCACCCTCGCCGCACGGAAATGTCGCATTCATCAGGTTGGCAGCCACGAACTTTAATAAGGTGCATGTTTAATTAAATACCAATTTTTTCCCCTCCTCATCCCCTTCCCTCGCCCTTTCCCGAGGAAAAGGCTGTGATGGAACACCGTTCGTTGACTGCCAGCCCCGAGTTTCGGAGCGAAATATAAAAAGCCCAGAGTTCCTCTCTGATATTAGCTGTAATGAGATAAACTTAATTGCACATTTTTACGATGTCATACTCATTTCCCTTTTTAATTAGGTCCTTCTTCCACCACAACACGAAACCATACGATTGTGATCTTCCACGAGCGGTTCGTTACCGAGCGCACTGAACGGCAGAATTAGCGGGAGGGTCTGGAGAGGCCGGGGCGGCTCCTGGTTGGGGCTTCCAGGGTCCAGCGATGCCGCGGTGGGCGCGGGGGCAATGCCCCCGGTGCTCGGGGGGCAGCAGGAGCAGGGAGGTGACGCTGACGCCGCCGAGCCCCTCGCCCCTAGCTGCTGGGTGCTCTTCCTTCCCCATCGCCGCTGTCTCCCCGTCAGGAATTAATTCCACTTAGCAATATAAACAACCTAATAAAATTAAAAAAAAAAAAAGAAAGAGGATGGAAGATGAGCTACGGCTTTGATTTAATGGCCTGCTGGCTAGGGAGTCGTTGGGAACTCGTGGCGTTGGGCTGACTGGGGATCGAGGGGCCACGCAGGACCCCATGCCAGAGTGGGATGCTGTGCGACTCCTTCCCGGCACCGCAGGCGCAGGGATGTCCGGAGCATCTCCTCGCCCTCACCGCAGGGTGACGCCGGGGCCAGCTTGGGTACAGCCACCCCATTAGCGGTGAAATCGAAGAGCATGGCGGGTGAGCCCCATGTCCTCCCCGCCCAGCCCTGCTGCAGAAATTCAGGATCCAGATTGTTTTTCCAGGCTGCCCGAGCCATGTTTCAAAGGATCGGCGAAAAGGGCAGGAGAGGGCGGCTGGGGAGGGGGAAAGGAGTTGGGGGGTAATGGCACGGATGGGCATCGGCCACGGGCTCCTCGTGTTTGCCAGGGGTTGGCTCCCACGTGCTTCCCACGGGATGGGCGCCTGGCCGAGCACCCACAGGCCGGGAATTGGGGCATGGTGCGGGTTTGTGTGCAGCGCTCGCACCGCGGTTGCTCTGCGGTTGCTTCGCTCCCCCCGGGCTCCGGTCGGTTCTTTGGCAGGGGAGAGCACTTAGTGCATTAGCGGCGGCTCCTCCGCGCGCGCGCCCGGGCCGTAATTAATCATTCATACAGCTCCGGGACCCCCGGCACCGAACAGAGGGAGTAATTACACCTCTCCCACTCCTCTTCCTCGCTGCCGCCGCCCCGCTCCCCCAGCCTGGCGAGCGGGGAAGTTCTGACAGGGTGATGGATGAGGTCTGCGGCGCGGGCTGGGGGCTGCGTGCCGAGGGGAGAGGTAATTAGAGCAGAAAAAGGGGCCTGGAGGAGGGAGCCCTACCTAATGGAGCAGGCGGGCGGTAGGTTGCGGCACGCAAGGAAAAAAGGGGAATAAAAGCCGGAATGCGGCCGTGGCCTTGAGCGTCCCATGGAGATTGTGCTGGCAAACCTTGCCCATGCAGGAAGGTTGGGTGGGATCCTGTCCGGACTGGGATTTCTGCTGGATCGGGTGCGGGACATTCGCTTCCTCTGAGGGGGAGACTGGGACCAGTTTGACTGCGGAGTGATCCCAGTAACACCAGTGCTGGATCCACTGCTGGCCCCGGAGATGCTCCGGGGTCACTCCGTTGTGCCGTGGCTGTGGTTTGTCTTCCCACAGCTGCACTGCAGCTGGAAAGAGGGGGAAAAGAAATTAAAAAGCACCATTTGGGACTGAATTGGCTTCTCCAGCTGCGTGAGGAGTTGGGGGGACCACACGCTCGAGGGATTTAGGGGCTGGGGAGAGGAGGCTGAAGGGATGGGGTTCACAGGCCACGTGACACGGCCGGGGTGTGAAATCGCTCGTCAGCCCCAGCCTGAATCGTCATTAGCCAAAAATCCGCAGAAAAAACCTTGGTCCTTAAAAATGCAAATAACGTGATGCTGAATGTCCTTGTTTGTCTGTAATTGCAAAATTCTCAGACTCAATCAGCCAAAGATAAACTGTGTTATTTAGGAGCAATTTGAAAGCAGACAGATTGAAAACAATGGGCCGGATCCGGCTCCGGTGCCTCCGGAGCGCAGCCAGGATCTCTGCTGCATCGGCGGGGCTGTGTGGGATGTACACCCCGGGATGGGGACCGGAGCAGTGCTGGCATCGCTTCCCAAGGCCACGCGTGCAGGATGCCGCTGCCCTCCAGGAGCCTTTTCCCTCCAAAATTCCTCAGCATTCCAAAATTTCCTGCAGCTGCAGCCTTAAAACCCCTAAACTGCCACAAGCACCCTCCCGGCTCGCTGGTGGCTGTGGGGACGCAGCCTGGACTGGCTTGTCCTGCTCCCGGGATTTGTTTAATATTTAGGAAAGAGAAGGAACGGGACTGACTGCACAAAGTCCCTGGGAGGAAGGTGCCCCGGCTGCCCGGTCCGCGCTTGGCTCCTGGCGGCACCGCGTCCTGACGCTGTCAGCCGAGTGACAGCTCAGCGCGCAGTGGTCCCTTCTGCCTACAAACACACGGATCCCCTGCTCCACTCGCGGGGAAATGGGAGTTTTGACTGGTTCGTCTGCACCTGCATTGCAGTTACGCAGAGGAGGGCAGAGCCTTCCCCGGGTGCTCAAATCCAGCGGGAGATGGCAGCGGCCGAGCCCCGTCGCTGCCTGTGCTGTGCAAACCACCCCACTGCCGAACAGTGTTGGGTGCTTGCCCTTCCTTGCGTGCTCACCCTTCCTTGGGTTCACCATTCCTTGAGTGTTCTCCCTTCCTTGTGTGCTCACCCTTCCTTGGGTTCGCCATTCCTTGAGGGTTTGCCATTCCTTGGGTTCTCACCCTTCCTTGGGTTCCCCTTCCTTGGGTTCTCACCATTCCTTGGGTTCTCACCCTTCCCCAACCAGCATCCAACATCCAATGCCATATAAATTCCCAGTAATTCCAGCCGCAAGCCATTGCCCGGCTCCGGGGTTGGTGGCTCCGCTAGGCGCTCCTCCGGCGTTTTCCGGGAGGGGAGGCGGCGGAGAGAGGGGAGCACACGGTAATGCGGAGCACAGGGGTAATAACTTCCAAACAATCGCGTTTCCCTCTCTGCGCAGACCCCCGGGGAGGCAGACGCCGTACCCTTTAAACACAGGCTTCCCGGCCATCCATCTCCGCATCCCGGCTTTATTGGGCGCCACTCTGTACCTTATCAATTACATTTTAATGATAAATTACGCGCTCCTAATGCAACCGCGGCCTCCTGCTGTCGGTTAAAACAATAATAGATTTGTAGAAAGTGAAAACTGGGAAATGCATATTTATGAGGTTGGACAGTTTGGGGGGAAAAAGGCAATTGTTATCTGAAATATCTGGATTTATGAATTACTTCCTATTTTAAAGGCCTCTGTGTCTTCTCGCGCTCAAAATGTCAACTCGTCACAGCCCGGGAGGGTGGGAAGCGCCCACCGCAGCTCCTGCGTCATGTGTGGGGACCCAAACTGGGCTGTCTGCTGGGCGAGCTGGGCTAAAGCTGGTCCTTAATGGGATTTAATGGGATGATAAACACTGGGGGATGGTCCGGCATCCCGGGGCGACAGCGTCCGAGGTGGAAGCAGGAACTTCCCAGTCGGGCACTGGCTGGCCGGGGGCTGTGGCTGGGATGGCAGCTCTGGAAAATTCCCACAATTCGGGGAAAACCGGGATGGCGGCTGGCTGCTGGGAGGGGGGGCGCATCTTGTCAGCCGCCTGAGCTGCGCAGGGGAGGGGGGACCCCCCCGGGGTTAATTTGACCCTGCCACAGTGGAACACCGCTGTAATTAGGCTGCGCGCTGGGGAGCCGCGGCCCTGTCAGGCGCGCTGACGACGGCGGTTAATTACGGGCTGGTGCCAGCTCCCGCGCTGCCGGGCAGGGTGCCCTGCGCAGGTGCGGCGAGTCCGGGGCTGTGATTTGGGAGGTTCGTTTTGGGGGAGCAGGGGGTATGTGTGTTGCTGAGCGGCAGTGGTGAGGAGGAGGAAGGCGGAGCGGGAGGAAGGGTATTTTTATCAGGAGAGGGGCAGGAGGCACAGCGGGTCCCGAGGGGATGGGGGTCTGTCACACTCCGGGGCGCACGGGGAGGAGGGAGGGGGTGCATGACCCCAGCTCCAGGGAGAGGAAAAAACCCTCGCTGGTTTTTGGAGACCGGTGAGGGGGGCGTGCGTGCCGGGGCAGCCGGGGGTCAATAAAGAAGCGTGAGCCAGCGCCAGATCTGGCGCTCCATCCCCAGGACCGCCAGCACGCGGGGCGGCGGAGACGCGAGGGCGCAGAGAGCGCAGAAAGGGGGAAAGCCTGACCGCGGTGACGATGGTGACATCGGTGACGCCTCCTCGGTCCCCGGCGAGCGACAGAGTCATCCAGGGCACAGAGCTCCGGGTGCCGACCCCACCGCCCCCGGGCGCGGGCGCAGGAGTGGATCGTGTGGGAGCGCTCGGAGAGCTCATGTGAGAGTACCCAAATAACTTACGCACGAGCGCCCGTTCAGCCCACGCACGAGCGCCCAATTAATTTTTGCATGGCCACCCAAGTCATCCACGCATGACCGCCCAACCCGTGCATGCATGGGTGCCCAACCACCCGCACCGAGCCCCCGCCGTGAGTGGCTGCCGGGGTGCTGGCACAGGCTAAAAATCTCGTTTGCAACTGCCTTGGCGCTGGGAGCTGCGGTGGGAGCGGGCACCCAGCAGGAACGCAGCGCTTCTGGTCCCTGCGGCACACGGAGGGACTCCACCGGAACCGCTGCTGCTGCGGGACCCGGAGGCACAGAGCCCCAAGCGAAGCAGCCGGGAAGGAGCAAACGGGCCCAGGGGTCGTACATCAGGGCCGGCTCAGCTGACAGCGAACGGTCGCCTGCGGGCGGGAGAAAGCCCAAAATCTGGCCGGGGATCTTCCATCTCCATCCATCCCTCTCCGCAGGACGCGGTCACGCTCCTGTCATCTTGTTCCTCTGCCAGCTGTTGGGGACAGGAGGCACCTGGGGACGTGCCGAGCCGGTGACAGGCCGGAGAAGGCTCCCCTTCCCTCCCCGCCTGCCCGCGCGGCGGGGCTCCAGCACGGCCTCCCTATTCCTGGCAGTTTGGGAAGCAGGAGGTGAGAGCGAGCGTGCGTGACGAGCCCTGCTCTGCCTCTCCATCCTCCGCTGCCACCCAACCGCCGTGGCTGTCAGCGGCACAGTGCCGGCGCTTGCCGCCCCCTCCGCTGCTGGGGCGAAGGAAGCGTATCCTGGTCTATTTTTGGGTTGGCTCCCCGTGGAGGGGGGCAGCTGCAGGGCATGGATCCAGCTGGCCATCTGGCTACCTCCCCTGGGTGCCACCGGCCCCTAGACCCCACTCAGTCACTGCTGCTGAGCACCTCGTGGGCAGGGATGGGCGAGGCGACGCCGGGGCTGCGGGATGGGGATGGCAGCGGTGGGCTCAGCATCCCGGGACAAGGCGAGCTGGACCAGGCCACGGGCAGGCGCATCCCGAGCTGGCTGTGGCGGGCGAATGGGCGGCCCCCGCCCCGGCTATATTTAGGAGGAATGTAGGGCAGGCTGGAGCATCCCAGGCCATTGCCTCCCCACAGCCGCTCTCGCCCTGCCCAGTGCGGACCGCGGCGTGTGAGGGCTGGCACGAGTGCTGCCCGCTGCTGCCCGTGGGCTCCGGCAGGTGAAGCAGGGCTGAAGCCTTACCCCGAGCAGATGGGGGGCTGCTGCCCCCCGGCATGTGCACAGGCACGCTCGCCCGGGCAGCTGGCAAAACGCTCGGGAGATTTCCTCCGAAGGCTTTTTGAGGGCTCGTGGTGCACCCACGGCAGATGAGCCCCAACCCTGGGGCTGGGGATCCCTTGAGGGGTGCAGGGTGCTCCCTGTCCCACTGCCCCTGCTCCAGTGGTCGAGGGCTCTTTATCCGGCTGCCCTGTTGCTGGCGGCGTGCCGTCGGCCGCGGTCGCACTGACCTCCTCTCGGAAGAAGCCTTTGTGCTGCTGCCCAGGAGATGTTTCACTCCTGTTAGCGCCGTTAGCATGACAGTACAAAGAAAGGTGAAGAGAGAAAAGCCAGCCGACACCAGAGCACCCGGCTGCGCTCCAGCAGCTCCCAGACCCCTTGGGAAGCTCGGGACCGGCCTCATCCGCGTGTGCTCATCCCACGCTTCCAGCAGCGTGCGCTTTCGGCAGCCGAGCTCAGGTGGGAAGGGCTGACGCCACCCAAAAACGTCGCTGGGCTCTTCATTCCCATCTCTTCCCACGTCTTTTAGGTGGAGCGAAGCCCGGCGTCCCCCGCTGCTCCGTTCCAGCTGCAACGCGTCGCCCAGCCGTCACCGCTCCCCGCAGCGGCCATCCCCGAGGCTCCGCTCCCCTGCTCCCAGCACGGCCTCCTTCCCCTCGCCCGTCAGTCCGTCCTCGCTGTGTTCCCTCCGGATATTTATGTCCCCTCCGGCTGGGGCCACCGCGGGGCTGCGGTGCTGTCGGCAGGGACGCGCGCTGCAGGGCGGATTGCGGCTGCAGCCGTGGGGTGGTGACGGCGTGGGGGGATGTCACCGGAGCCGGGGAACACGTGCCACTACCCCACAGGGCTTCGCTTGCCCGGCGATTTCCGGGCTGCTCCCCACCGGCACAACGGGATGGAGAGGAGAGCTGCTGAAAAGGCTGCTGCCCGCGCGGCTGGGATGTGCCGGGAGCCCAGCTGCGTTTTGGATGCGAGCCTTTTGCCAGGGGCTCCTGGATGCCAAAAGCGGCTTCGTGCTGCTGGCCTGGTCCTTAAAATTCCAGAGAGGGATTTAATCCCTCCACCTCTGCAAGAGCTGGCCGCTATCGAGTGGCCAGCGCAGATGCTGCCGATTGGGGCATTAAATTTAAAGAGCTGATGAAGTGCCATGGAAAGCGTGTCAGCTCCTTGTCAGCGAGGAGAATGCGTCAGGGCTGCGGATTAGGGGCTGAGTGACGGCTGGGGACTGCGGGCAGACAGCCCGTCAATCAGCCGTGAGCTCCAGGGGGGAAGATTCCCGGATCCCGGCGTGCCGGCTGGGCTGGATGCGCCGTGGTCTCCTTCGCTGGGTGCTCATCTCAGCGTCGCCCTTCTCCCGCTGTGTCCGAAGCCGGCAGCTCAGACCAAATCTGCTGGAAAAGCTCCAGGCATGCCCGGCTCCAGGGAATGCCGTTTCTCCACCTCAGCCAGAGGAGCTGGGGTTGCGCTCGGTTGCGAACACGCGGGTACCAGCCCACACTGAGCTCTCCCTCGAAAACAGGGGCGTGGGCCAGACCTCCAGCGCCCGCGGCTGCTCGCGCTGGCTGCCGCAGCTCCCTCGCCGCCGGCTGCTGCTGGCACTCGCTGCCGGTTTGTCGCCGCTTCGCACCCTCCCTCCCCGCCCCGCGCCCAAGCGCGGATTTCTCGCACCTCTGCGAGGCGGGAGCAGCCGCGCCGGGGCTGCGTGGGGGGAAGTGGGGGACGGCGCGGGGTTCGGCACCCCCCCTTCCCACCCCTCCCACGCTCCAGATCCAGCACGGAGATGCCGGCAGGGCTGTGGGAGCTGTAGATCTTGCATGGCTTCAGCCACCTCCAGCTCTTTCCGTGCTTCGTTTCCCCACCTGTAAATCGGGAAGGAGAGCCAGAGGCTGCGGTGCTGGCAGACCGTGCAGTGCCGGTGCCGGTGTAGCCCGTAGAGCCCATCGCAGTGGACTCGTGGCTCAGCTCTGGGAGGCCGGAGCAGCCTGGGGACCGGCAGCACTGGGGCTGACCTGCCTTTAATTCTGGTATAAATAAATGTAAAACCATCATCTGTTCTTCGGGGGGCATCCAGCCTTTCCTCTCTTTCCCTTGGTTAATTAATTTAATGGCTTTATGATTGCGAAGAGATTAGCTGGGAGATATATAACCTATATATAGAGGTGTGGAGGGGACTATAGATAGCGCATAAAGGCGAGAACAACCCCCGCTCCCCTTGAACTGGGAAGTTTGGAAGCGGAGGGGAGGCCTTGCCGGGGAAGTGGATGGAGAGCCAGGATCCAGCCGGCTCGCTGCGAATCACCGGAGACGCTCCCTGGGATTCAGCAGGGCTGGCGCGTGCTGGGAGGCGAGCGAGGGGAGGGTGGGAATGCTGGAGCGCTGATCTGGAGTTGCAAATGGCCGTAACTGGTGATGGACGAAGCAGAGGGATGGGAGGGCAGCGTGTCCTGCCCTCGGGGGAGCGGGGCCGGCGGGTGCCCGCAACACCTCTCTGCCCCATGGTCCCCAGGGTGCCCTGGCAGGTCTGGCTGTGCAGAATGGGTGCTGGGAGGGATGGAGATGCTCTGGGCTCATCCCCCTCTGCTTCCAGCTCAGCCCAGTGCCACTGTGCCCGGCAGCGCTGTGACAAGCCCCATCCTCCTCCCGCGTTGGGAGAGCCCCCATCCCTCTGCCCGAGCTGTCACCCGCTCCCTGGCAGCTCCCTTTGTGTGGGGAACAAAGCCGGGTCCCCGCGCGAACGTGAGTCTGTCACAGGATCGGCAGCTGTCAGCAAGGGAACGTCCTGGAGCGTCTGCTGTCCCCTTCCCAAGGCGCCAGGGAGGGAGGGTGAGGTGGGAGCTGAGCACCGCCAGCTCGTGACATGCATTGTGGGCAAGATGCTGGAGCCTGCTGCTTGGAAAGAGCATCTTGGTGCTTCTCACCGAGCACCGCGGCTCGTCCCCAGCTCTCGACCCTGCGGCACCCCCGAGCAGGTGGCTCTCTCCTTGCTGGCACCCAAGAATTCGCAGCCCCGGGGTCGAGGGTGACGGGGGCTGTACTGGGATGACAGAATGTTCCCAGCACCAGCCCAGCCCCGCGATGCCGCTCGGGGCCAGCCAGCGTGGCGGGGGGGGCAGCGCCGGAGTGATCGGCATGCACAGCGTTTGGGCGTGATGCCGCTATCATGTTGGAATCTCCGGAGGCAGCGAGCTGCAGATTGACTTTGACAAACACGGCCCAGAAGCTGTGTCTTGGCGGATGCAAATTATTCAGCAGCTCCTGGGAAAAACGCTCCCCGACAGTGCACCAGGGGGGGTACGGGCTGTAACACCCTGTCACATCCCCTGCCAGCAACAGCTGCGCTGGCTCTGTCCCCCCGCTCGCCACCGGCACCCTCCCGGCGAGCGGTGACAGGGGAGCGGGATGCGGGGGACCAAGCATCGGTCCCCAAAGGCAAGTGGGTGCGAGGCTGGGGAGGGGACACGGGGGGTTTGGCCAAGGGACGGAGCACCTCCGGCCACTGGAGTGGGACCCCTGGTAGAGCCACGGGCTGTGCGTGCACCAGGGAGCATCACAGTTCATCCCAGTTCATGCCAGGATCATGTCTTGCTCCCGTCTGCCTGGGGCAGAACGGTCCCTGTGGGGGCGGACACCGTGCTTGGCCGGGATGAGCCGTCACGGACCCAGCCAGGCGCCGTTTGCCTTAAGAAACGGGATTTTGCACCTCTCCCCGTGTTGCCAAAACCCCGGAGGGTTTGCGACCATCCCTGCCCCGGCCCCAGGCAGACACGTTTTGCCTCGCTCCCAGCTCCCACGGAAGTCCGAAGCCTTTGCAAACTCCAAGCCGGCGAATCCTTCAGAGGAGGATGGGAAACAAGTGCCAAGGGGAGAAGAGGTTTGGAGCCGATCCCTCCCGGAGGTGGCATTTCAGCAGATGGAGGAGTGGAGCCGGTGCTGTCTGAGGAGGATGTGATGGAAATGTGAATATGGAGAGGATGCTCCGGCTGCCTCGTGGGAGCCGCTGTCCTCCGGGATCTTAATGAAACACCAGCCCACGGCCACGGAGCCACCACCAGCTCCTCGTACAAACGCTGCCGGCCCTTTGGGGATGGTGGGAGCCAATTTCAAGGCTCATTGGGGCCCCGGCTGTGGACTGGAGGCTTGCGGGGCTCCCTCCGCTTCCCGGGAGGTAGCTGGGCAGCGCTGGGGCTGCATCACTCGCCGAGCCCCGTGAAAAGGCGTTTGCTGCCGGCTCTGCCCGGGTGAAGCCAGGGAATCTGGCACAGGTGGTGCTGGGATGCTGCCAGCCCTGCTCCGGGCATCGCCACCGCCTCGCGCCGGGACGGCAAAGCGGCTGCGTCAGCGCTCGTGGCTGGGCCATGCGCGGGCGAGGCTCCTGTGCCAAGGCCTCCAAACACCGAGCGGTGGTTTTGTTCCGGGGGTTTGGCATTAAAATTCATCTATCAGCGGCTCGTAATGAGGCCTTTCAGTGGTGCTCCTGTACTGGGCTGAAGTAGATAAATACAGATGATCCGCGAGCGGATACCTGCTTGGGTATGTGCTTCGCGTCTAGATCGATAGCAGGGCTCGGTTAAAATTTTCCATGATGCTTTTCCATGATGCTTTTCCACGTGCCGCCACTCCCGCTCGGCTGGCTCTGCCGCCTCCTCGGGAATGGGACGTGGGGTGGGAGCCATGCTTTGGGGGAGAATTTCCCCTCCGGGCTTTTTCCCACATTTTCGGGGCTTGGTGTCCCGGCACTGTGGAGATGAGCCGGGCAGGATGGAGCTGATGCTGTGGTGTGGGGATACAGGGGCTGCCGGAGCAGAGTCAGGCAGAACGGTCCCTGCCGATGCCAGCTGTGGAGGGACCCCTCCATCTCCCCATCCCTGGGTACCCACAGACCGCCCGCTAGCAGGGGGTCCCAGACACGTCCCACCACAGCTGTGCCCACATGGGATGCCCAGTGCGGCGGGCGGGGCTGTGGGATGCCGGATGCGGCCGTGGCTGCTGCTCGGGACACGCGTGGCACAGTGGCAGCATCCCAGGCCCCGTGCAGCTGCCGTGGCAGGAGCCATTCGGGTTCCTCTCGGATCTCTCTCCGTGCTGCTTCCCATCTGCTGTATTATTTCAGCATTTAATTATTTACCGCGGGCTGTGTGGGCGGCTGTGCAGAGGCAGTTATTGCTTAATTGAGCTACTTGACTCCAGCGCTGCCAAAATAATAACACACGTGAAATACAGATACCCCCTCGACGAGCAGCCCGGGGTGCGGGCAGACCTGCCCGTGGTGGCGGGGGGCAGCGCTTGCCCTGGGGGGCCCGAGCCGGACTTCCAGGGCAGGTTGGGAACGGGGAGTTTTGCAGCGTTTCCCTGTTTCCCAGACAGAATCCTTCCCCGGGCTCTGCCTGCCCCTTCTGCCACGAATTCCCCGTGACCTCCCCATCTGTCGCCGGGCTCGGCGTCCCCAGGACGGCTGCGTGGGACCCCCCGCCCCTCCGGCCAGAGACAAAGAGGCTCCATCCATCCCCATTTCCGGAGGGCGCCGATCTCCGCAGATGAACGCTCGGGGTAATGGATATTGCTATCGAATCCAGCAGGACGCAGATTGCCACGGAGCAAACATCTGCCCGCTCCGCCCCGGGAGCCTAGGGGAGAGGGAGAGGAGATAGGGCCGCTGCGGCTGCTGGTGACGACGGGAGGGCGGATGAAGTAAGGGAGACCCCATACACACGCATGTCTGTGCATATGTGCGTGCGTACAGGTGTGCACGTGGGTGTGCACACCCCTGCGCGTGCAGCCCGGGGTGTGGTTTTGTGATGGGGCGAGGTGGCTCCGCACCTCCGGAGGGATGCACGGCCACCCAGAGCTGCCTGGACCCCGTGCCCACCCCTGGTCCCCAAATCCTGCATGCCTTCTCCATGCTGCCACATTGGAAGTGGCGATTTTAAGATTTTTTTAAAGATTTTTTAAGATTTGAAGGCTGCTGGGGTGGTGTGCGCCCAGAGGCAACAACTTCTGGTGTGCAGAGGACGGCAGCCGTAAGCGTGTTCTGGGATGCTCCTCGCCACAGCGAAGCGACGAGGCGGGGACCTTGGGCTCTGCTCAGCCCGTCGACCACTCGACTCCGTGCCGCAGCCCCCTCCGGCCGTGCCTGGGCTGGGGAGCTGGACGGCCACGGTGACAGGGACGGTGGGGACCGAGTTGCAGCCCAGTGCCTCTCGTCCCCACTGCGGGGCGGCTGGAGGGGAGCAGAGCTGCGGGCTGGGGGGCGCGGAGGTGACCCTGGCGCTGGCATCGTGGCAGGCGGCACGGCCGGTTTGGCATTTCGGAGGCTCTGGCTGTCACCACCAGCCGCCTCGCTCCTGTTGCCAGCGTGGCAGGAGGAATTGTGTAATTTATAGATGCCTTTTTTTCCCTCCTATGGCATAATTACAACTCCGTGGCCTCCACAACGCTGCCCTCCCCATCCGTACCCCTCGCTGCTGGGCGCAGAGGTGACCCCGGGGCTTTCGCAACCTTGTGCCCTGCGGAGAGTGGCGGAGCGGCTGCCAGTGCCCGTTGTGCTGGGATGGCACAGGGGTGATGCTGGTGCATGGCAGTGCCATCCCCTCGGGAATGCTGTGATGACACAGCCTGCGGTGACACTGCCCGCTGTGACACAGCCTGCGGAGACCCCGGCTCCGTCCGGCACGTGGCAGCCCCTTTCCCCGTTGCAGGGCTTATCTGATTTCTGGCTGTGGTGGGGATGGGGAGAGACACTTGTATGAACATTTGGGGAAGGATGAAGGGGAGAACAGGCACCGAAAGGTCCTGGGCTGGGGGTGCTGGGTGGGTCCTTTGTGGGACCCCAGCCCCTTGGTGTTTCAGGGCTGACCCCAGCAAGGGTGAGCCCAGCACTGGGCGGGGACAGGACCACCATCTCAGGACCACCACAAAGTGCTGGGGAGCTCATGTGTCCCTAATGAGGGTTCCTAACGAGGACAGGTGTGGGGTTGGGTAGGTATGTGTGAGTTTCCTCCCCACCCATGAGCCCAGCTGTGCTGCGTGAGGATGATGATGGCGGTGGAGGAAGAGGCTCCTGCTCCATTTAGAGAGGGTCGAGCATGAGGTAGGGAGCTTGGAGCAGCTGAGTCCCTGTGCTGGGACCCTGTGGAGATGGGCCACCAAGCTGGGCCACTGGGCCACTGAGATCTGAGGACCATGGCTGCTGGGGCACAGACAGAGGCTGACGGAGCCAGGGGAGCCAGGCGGTGAGTGGTGCGTGCTGGGTGCTGGGCTGCAGCCCCTGCGTGGTGGGGGATGGCTCGGGCTTGCCCCTGGGCCCCCGGTGGGGGTCACTGAGCCCGGCAGTGCTGGCATCTCTGGAGCCACCCTTGGGAAGGCGCAGCCGAGCGGGTTTGCCACCGGTTGGGAAGCAGTTGTGTGCAGAGTAATGAATTAATTAAACCCATCAAATAGAACAGCACAACAGCCCCAGTGGGACCCCGCTAATGCATTCACTGGTTGCGTTTAGGTATTAATGCCCTGACAGGAGGGCTTTAATTATCAGCCTCTGAGCCCGCTTTTCCCCTCCCCGCCCGAGCGGCTCCCGGTGCGGGTCCCCACATCCCGCGGGAGCTGGCTGTCAGCTTGCGTCGCTTTCTGAGAGCATCCCTGCTCCGCGGCCCTATCCCGGCCTGTCTCCCGCAGTCATCCTCGCTCCGCTGGGACTCTGGCAAGTGCGGATCAAACCGAATTAGTGTGAAGCTCTTGCATAAAGACTCGGCAAAGCAAAGCGATTCCCGCCTGATCCCATTGCGTTGCCGTAACCCGCGCTGCCAGAGAGCTGGGGGCGGCGCGGGGAAGAGTGCGGCGGGGCTCGGCGCGTGGAAAAGGGCCGGCACGTTGTGGATTTTGATAAATTGTTGATAATCTCGGCTGCGGGAGGAGCTCGTGGGATCTCTTCCTTATTCAGAAAAAAGGAAACGCAGAGCAGTTGTCTCTGTGCCAAACCCAGGGCGGTTTTTGCTGGGCTCGTGATGCTGCCGGTGGCACCGCGCTCTCCGTAGCGGGACGGAGGTGATGGCAGCTGGGTTGGCTCCGGCGTCGAGGTGAAGCATGGCTTCGCCTCCGTTGGGCCTCTCCATCCCGCCCCCGGTGTGAGCACACGGCTGCTCCCTCTCAGCCCCGTGTCCGGAGCCGCCCTCAATGCCAGCTGGTGCCCCTGCCCGTCCCCAGGCTCAGATCCATCTTTTGTGAACGGAAAAAGTGGATTTTCCAGGCAGGGGGCTGAAGGACGGCGTCTCCCTGCTCAGCCCTGGGCTCCCTCGAGCCCGTGCGGTCCTGACGCCTTCAACCGGCAGCACCTGCCGGTGCCGCCATCCCGTGCTGCTGCGCCCGTCTGCCCCGGCTTTCCTGCCCGGAGCTTTGCCTCCTTGCAGGATGGGATCTGGCAGAAGGACACGAGCAATTTAACCAGTTATTACAGCTTAATAACGCGGTCATTAGGAGTTTAG
The DNA here is from genome assembly GCA_011801015.1 of Ardeotis arabs. Taxonomy (NCBI): domain Eukaryota; kingdom Metazoa; phylum Chordata; class Aves; order Otidiformes; family Otididae; genus Ardeotis; species Ardeotis arabs. Next base: position 60,654 of record JAAGAY010142936.1, on the reverse strand, counting down.
AAATTAAAAGGGGAAAAATAAGCGAGCGCTGTGCTCGGCATGCCGGGTGCGAAGGCAGGGAGGGGCTGGGTGGGATTTCGTTAAAGTTGAGCTGGGGGCAAAGCTCCCCCTGGGACGGGAAAGAGCGCGGAGCGGCACAGGTGCTGGGGTGTCGGGGGTGCTGCTGATTTTAAACCCATCAGGAGACCCTGCCTGCGCTTCTCTCCCTGCCACAGCGCGCTCGTCGCTCCCGCATGCTAGCTTGCGCAGCTAATTGTCTTTTAATTGTGGTGTAGCTGTAGCCAGTTGTGGTTTAATTAGCAGCACACCTCATCGAGGGAGCCCAGGGCTCAGCGCTGCGGGCGGGGGGGTTGCGGGGCTCCCTGCCATGGAGAGGGGGGTCACCGGCTTCCAACGCTCGCACAGGGAGGAAGCGTTGTTCCTGCGGGATGGGAGTGATGCTGATGGGAGGTGGAAGAATATGGTGAAAAATCCAGAATTGCTGTCGGAATCCTGGAGGGACCCTAGCTCCACCGGAGGGGTCTGGTCACGGGACAAATCACAGTTGGGGGAAACTGGTGCGAGTGTGCTGGGGTGTGAGATGCGTGCCGGGGCGTGCCGCGGTGCGGTGACTCTGTCCCCAGAGGGGTGATGGCAGCAGGGAAGGAGCCCGAGCAGATCAGTTTGCTATGCTGATGGGCTCAGGGGTGGCTGCCTCGCGGCTCTGCGTTTGTGGGATTGTTATTTCAAACACATTTTAGCTGGGGAGCAGCTCTCTGAAGAGCCCGTCTCAGGGCTCTCTCTCCGTTTCCCACCGACGAGTCGGATGTAACGAATCTGCCGTGTTTATCAATCAGGCTGGGATCCCCCCCGCCGCCTGCGATGCCGTGCCGGGCTGTTTCCGACTCGGGCGTCAGCGCTGGGCACCGGGATTTCGCCGGCAACTTACTTGATGATGCACAGAGCAGAGCAAGCGCGTCTCACTCGTCAGCAGCCGCGGGCGCTGCTGGCTGTAACGATGGGCTGCTGCTTATCGGTGGCACGAGCGGAGGCACGGCAGCGACGCAAGGGACGGGCGGTGCTGTCATGTCGGGCGATGTGACAGCTCTTCCCAGCACAGTTGCCTGTCCGGCCTCGAGCCGAGGGGTTGATGATGTCCGTGGGGAGCAGCTCCACACCCTGGGGAAGCCAAAATCCTGTGATGCTGGAAGGGAGCAATCCCAGCTGGCACATGGCAGCATTTCCATGGGGATCTTCCAACCCCAACCTCGCTCCACACGGGACAGGACCAGGGATGTCCAGCGGTGTCGGAGAGAGCAGCCCAAAATGTTCTCTTCCTCTTTTCCCCAAACTTTCATCTTTTCACCTCTCCAGGTCTCACCCTGGATGGTGAGAGCTGGGGCTGGAGCGGCCGATCTGCTTTATCTGAACCCTCTCCAGCCCTCCTGCTTTGCTGGTTGCTGCTTTCGGCGGGTGCCAGGCTGCTGGCGGGGTGTAGTTGCCTGCCCTGGGCTCCCCCCGGCCTCATGCCACCCGTCTGAGATCTCGCACTGCTCCAACCTCGGTGCCTCCGTCGGAGATCGCAGCCCCCTGGGCAGGAATGGGCCCGGCCGGAGGACGAATTGGTTCCTGCCGGAGCGTCTATCCCCGCTGCGCATCTGCCCAAGAAATAGTTGTCAGGGCTGGTTTGTGCACATGTGTATTTTCCCACCAATAAACTTCTGCCACAATTCCCCCATTTTTTATCTTTATGGCCTTGGATGCTGCGGGAGATATGGGATCCATATTGGAGCAAAAGAGGACATGAAAAAGCCGCTAAAAGCGGAGAGGAGATCAGTCAAGCCGTCGGGTGAAATATGCTGTTTTGATTAAGCATGCAGCAGGTAACCCAAACATAATTTATTGGGCTTAAACAGCTGCACGCTGGGTTTCGCTCGATGCCAGGAGCTGGCTCCTTCAAAGAGCGCCAATTTGGCGTTACCCGCAGCACACCGCGGTCAATGGAGAGCAGGGACGGCACCGGGAGCCCCCAGAGACCCTCACAGGGCATCCAGCCCTGGGGCCGCAATTCTGGGAGGCTGAGATGGATGGGGAGCAGTTCGGATGTGCTGAGATTTCTCCTGGGATGCTTTATAGTCCTGATCCATCGCCCACTCGGATTGGGGCGTTTGCAGTGCCCCGTCCTGCTGCTGCCCGTGGGTGATGTGTGGGCGCCCGGCAGGCTGCTGCGCCAGGGTTTATGATGTGTATTAAAAAAGAAAAATTCGATAGGAAAGGGCCGGGAGGGACGACAGGGCCCATCCATCACAGGCGAGGAGCTGCGTCGCGGCCAAGGCGTGTCCCAGCGAGAGGAATGTGGAGGCAGCCCGTGGCTCCATCCACCCAGCCCCTGGCCGTGCCTCCTCCGCCTTCGCTCGCCCCACTCCCTCAGCCATCCATCACCCGGCGAAATGGGAGAAGGGCCGGGATTTACGGGCAGGGCTGGGCAGCGAGGCTGGGGGGCGGCCGTGCTGCAGGAGCACAGAATCCGGCGGCGGCTGGGAATGGATGGGGCAGCGTGGCAGGGGCTTGCATGGCAAAAAGGTGGCTGTGCCACCCCTTCTGCCGCTGCTCCGGAGTCTCTCCCGCTGAAGCACATGGGTGCTTCTTGGGCGTCAAGGGATGGAGGCCAGTGCTCCGCATCCTGCAGGTGTGACCAGGGGTCAGCCCCCAGGACCCTGCCACCCCTGTGTCTTCCATGCCGATGGCTGCTGCGTCGGGGAAAATCGGACACAGTCTGGGTGCGGCGCTGGGAGAGACCAGCCCTGAGCCGGGCCGGCAGCCTGGCACCTCCAGCTTGGCCCAAATTTTCCCGCAGGAGCGAGGGCGGCATTGGAGGTATCTGAACAGCGGGGTTTTGCGGAGGAGAGCTCAGCAGGTCCCTGCCCCGCTCCGCAGGCGGGTGCCTGTCATTTGACATCTGTTAATGAGCACTTACGGCGTTATGGAAATTCGCTCTTCGCTCTCACCCCGAGGAATCAAATAGGAGCAGGTGCCTTTTTTTTTCCCATTTCTTTTAATCTCGCCACCGACCGTCTTTTCTTTTTCTCTTTTTCCCTTCATTTAGCAGCAAAGCAGCCAGGAGATCACACCGAATGCTGAATTCGGACCTGTGTGCCTGGGTTTCGCAGACAGGTGTTACCTGGGTACCGGTACCGCGTGTCGCAGGCTGGCATCCTCCTCCATTCCGGTGTTTCCCATCCCTCCGGAAAACCTTTACATCCCTCTGCAAAGCGGAAAACCTCTGCTGTGGTTGGTGTGGGGGCACGCGCATCGCGAAAAGCTGGTGAAGGTCTGCGAGGGGTTTTGGAGCTGCAGAGGCAGGAGCAGCAAGCTGGCAGCGAAGCTGGGTTGAGAAGCTCCAGCGAGAAACGTGCAGCCCCAACGCCACCGCTGATGGGCTTGGCCACGTGGCCATGCCCGGGCAGGGACCGGCAGGCACGAGGGCTCGGGTCGGCGTGAACGCACACGTGTTGGTTCAACCCTTCGGTAAATGGTGAAAGAAAAGACGCTCGGCTTTGCGCACATCCGACTCCTGGAAGTACTTGTCAGCTCCTCTCCTCAGCAATTACTCTTGGTGCGCAAGAGCAGCTCGAAGACCTGGGAGGAAATGTGTCAGTCATATAATAATTTTCTTGATATTTCTCCCCCTTCACATGAAAGTTGGCTAATGGTTCATTTCAAAAAAAAATAATTGCCACTGATTTCTCCAAATTGCAGAAAATGTATTAATGACACTTTTCAAGACAGAAATAACACCATTTGCATTTAAATGTGCCTAATCTTTGCAAACTCCACTTGCTATTTTCTTGTAGACACTAAAATACCGGGCGTTGCAGCACGTTGCGAGCGTGCCGCAGCTCCGGAGGAGCGCTGGTGAACGGTGGCAGGAGCGGGTGCCTCGCAGCCGGGGACGCGGGCGGGGACCGTGGCAGGGGCCGGCTCCATCTCCAGGGCCGGCGAGCTGCAGCACGGCACGGCCAACTCCGGTGCAGCCGGGGATGTTCAAACCGTGCCGAGTTTGCACATCTGTGTTGGGTTAGCGCGCGGCCGGGATGGGAACACAGCCTCGCCGAGCTGCCTCGCTTTATTAATAACCTGCCCTTGATTTCTATCGCCGCCTCGTTAGCGAGAGCCCAGGGGAACTGGTAATGCAAGTAGTTTACGCAGCGGGGCCTGAATCCCCTGGGCTGGGCAGGATGGGGAGCCCCGGGAGAGGCCGTGTGTCCCCTTCCTGCAGGGATAACCGGGGGGTGCGGATGGCGTCGGGGTGTCCCGGGCTCTGCCCTTCGCCTCCACGTCTGCGGGACCCTCCTGTGCTGCTGCTTCAGGTCTTGGCGTCCACAAAGGCTGGGGCTGCGGGCGGGGGGGTCCGTGTCATCGGGTCCCTTCGCTGAGTCCCACCAGTGTTGCCGGTGATGGGAGGGAGGATGTTGGGAGAGGTGAGTGGGATCACAGCTGCGGGGAGGGCAGCTGTGCCCCCAGATCCCCCTGCCCTGCGCCCACGCTCTCCTCCAGCGTGGCTGCAGCGGTTTAATTCCGCATTAGGCATGAGCGCGTTTGGTTTTAAGAGATCAGAACGCGCTCAGAGCTGTTGAAATTGGGCTTTTCCCTGGCTTTGGCGGGGCAGAGCTGCTGCAGAGGCACTGAGAGCGAAATCCCTCTGGTAGCTTCAGCGGGAGATCAAGTGCAGTCAAGAAATCCTGATGAATCCGTGGTCTAATCTTCCTCTTCCCCAGTAACGATCGTTCCCAGCTCCTCGCGTGCGGGGGCTGCCTGCGGAGAGCCTGGGCCCATCCGCAGCGGACGGGTGGGGAAACTGAGGCACAGGGCAGCGAGCACCAGCCCAGCCTGGGGCGGCTGGGGTGTCCAGTGGGGAATTTCCCCGGAGCCAGGAGGCCACAGGGCAGGGTGTCTCCCTCCCACCCCTTGTTTTAGGAGGATGAATGTGTGTGTCAGGGGAGGGGACACCTTTCCTTTCATTGGTGGAACATTAACTGTTTATTTCATGCAAGGAGTCACCGTGGTGGCATCAATGTTTGTGCCCCGGCGAGGCCGGGGGCAGCGGGGGACCCTCGCCAGCCCCTCTCAGCTCCTGAAGTTCTTTCTCCCCTCTCCCCTTCTGTTTTCCTTGCAAACAGCTCGGCTTTGAAATTCAAATGTTGCCGTGGCCCTTTCCTCACCCGCTGCAGGAATATCTCCCTTTTCATCTGAAAATAATTAACAAATGAACAAAACTCCTGTGTGAAATTAAAATTCATGCCCAGAGGTGACCTTTGAAGCCCAGCACTGATGCTGCGTTGGTTTTGGGTTTTTTTTCTAAATATTTTTTTTTTCCTCACACTCTCCCCTGCTTCAGAAGGGCTCCTTTACACCTCCTTTTCTCTCTCTTTTTAATAGCATTAAATTGCATTCCTCCAGAGATGCTCTCCCTCCCGCCGCCGCCTCCTCCTCCCGGGTCCTGGCTGTCCCCAAACCTCTCCCTGGCAAGGGGCCGGGCTCAGCCCCCGCGGGCGCAGCGTGTCGGGCTGTCCGGCGGATCAATAAGGTTATGAAATCCCCACCAGCCGGCAGTGGCCGGGCTCCGTCTGGCCAGCTGGCACCCGGACGCGGGGCCGAGGTCAGCCACCGCGGGGGGATAATTGTTTGGAATGGGTAACAAAGAGCCTGGGGCAGCCACTTCGCTGCCGCAACCCCGCGGCCGCTCGCTTGCCCCGGCGAGGGGACTTCCCCGCTTGATCCCCACAAGGCCGGAGATGTCGCGTCGTTGCTCGTTTTAAGCTGATGTTCAGGCGCACTGGGTTTTTCTGCCTCGCTGCTGGCTGCTTGCGAAGGCTGGAGGGGTTGCAAGGCTTTGCCCCGCCGTCGCTCCTCTTGCCGCGTGGCTGCCCGGTGCGACAGACTTTTCCCGCGTCCACCCGCAGAGAAGCCAGCCCAAAGCTGGTGTTCTCACTGGAGCAACACCGTGGCCCTGGCAGGAACGGGAGGAATATTGAGCCAAGAATGGCCCGAGCTGCAGCCTGGGGTGTTTTGGGGAGGAGCGCGGGAAGGCGTGTGCTCTCCTGCTGCCGGCACGCGTGCCCACGCCTTGGACTCCTGCGCTGGGGAAAACATGGTCCCCTTGGTCTGGTCTTTTTCCTGCGTGGGAACAGGCTCTGCTGGCTTCACCCTGGTGTCTGGGAGGACCCCGTCCCCCCAGTACGGCCAGCCCCAGGTGGGATGCCAGTGGGGCATCAGCTTGGCCGCGCAACAGGGTGGCTCCGTGAGGATGCTCCTTTGGGGTTGGGCAAGGACCCTCCAGGTCCTGCGGGAAACTTCGGCTTCCCCTTGGCTCCCGTCCCGCATCCCTGGCTCTGGGGAGTGGCCAACGAACAGACCCCCCCCGTGGAGGCAGCAACCGGCTCTGTAATTAAGCCAAGTGGGAAAGGTTGCCATGGCACCGAAAGCGAAGAAACGAAGCTGCGCCTTTACTGCTGCTCCGGAGCCTCCGGGCGTTCCCAGCCCCTCCGCCCGGGGCGGTGGGATGCTGTGGGGCACAGGGGACCCCGCGGACCCCCGGCCTGCCCCGTCTCTGCAGAGGGGTGGGGGTGTCGGGGTGGGGCAGCGGGGCCCCGGCGCTGTGCCGTGTCTGTTCCCTGGGGATTTGGGGTTGGTTCCCGTGGGCTCCCTGCTCCGTCCCGCTTTGCCCGTGCCCCGTGGGGCCGTGTCCCCGTGTGCGTGGGACCTGCCAGCCTGGGCTCTGCACGGTACGGGCAGCCCTCGGGGGGGGTCTCCGAGGGGCTCATGTGGGTCACAGCCTGGGGGAGGCTTCCCCAGCGCCCCAATCCCGCTGGCCCATTGCATTCCCCCCCCCCCCGCGGCGTCTCCCGGCGCCTGTGATCGCCCTGATGGAGATGGCTCCATCACATCCCGTTGTCCTGGCAACAGGCAAGGATGCTGCTGAGCCAGTTCCCTCCGGCTATGTGTGTGTGTGGGGGGGGGGCTGCCCTCGCCCCAAAACATCCCCCTCGCCCCGAAACATCCCCCTCACCGTGCTGGGACCCGAGGGTCCCGTGTGTCCCAGCCAGCTGGGGAGGGAGAACGCTTCTGCCCCAGGGACGGTGGGGACCCCCCCCGGCCCCCGCTTGCTCTGCTCCCCCCGGCTGCACACAGGATGGGGGTGGGGGGCCTGGTGGCATTCGTGTCCCTTTGTCCCCCTCCGCGGTTCCTTGGTGGGCTGTGATTATTTATGGGGCGAGGAGCAAAGCAGGGCTGGTGGCGCGCGGCGTATTGATTAGCTAATTACCAGCAGGCCACCTGCCCAGCTGCTGGCGTTGAGCCGTTTGCTGTGGGGGTCTTGAGAGCCCCCTGCTAAAACGATGCTGGGGCAAGGGCAGGCAGAGCCTTGCGTGGGGGTGAGAGGTATTTTTGAGGTACGCCCTGCTGGCTCCCCCCAAACCCTGTGCCCGGGTTGGGATTTATTTTTTCCCTGCCTCTGCCCCACATTCTGAGCTCGTTCCTTGCCCTTTCTCTGGCCTTGTCCTCCTGTTGTTCTTCTGCCGTGACAAAAATAGCCCAAGAGGTGCAAAAATAGAATTAAGGTGCTTGAATATGTAAATGCCATTTGTGCTCGCCCCGTTGCCTCCTTAATTTCAGCAAGAACGACGTTTTTCTTCCAGCCTCAGCCCAAGGAGGTGATGTTGGACCAGGGAGCGCCGGGGTACAGAGCCGTGCTGGGGGGCGAGGTGCTGGGCTCAGAAGCTCCTGTAAATACTGGTTTTCAGCCCCAAATTGGCGAGCGCCGTGGTCGGGCAGCAATGAACGAGCTCCCTTTGGCTGCTCCAAGGGGGACACGGCGCTGCTGCCGGCCACTCCCCGTCCCACCGAGGGATGCTTTGCAGTCAGCATCATGCCGGGAGGAGGCTGGGGGGGCTCCTTTTACAAAGGAAGAGTTTCACAGCCAGGAGTCTATTCCTCTTCGTGCAGCGCGAGGGGATATTTTGGGAGTGCTGCCATGAATCTTGGCCGCTCCGGCAAGGGGAAGGAATTAAGCACTTTGGGAAGCTGGCAAAGGCCCCCCTGGGAGCCCTGCTTCTTCCAACCCATCGTTATTCTTCCCTCCCATCAGAAGTTAAAATACTTGGTTGCCGCCGCTGCCGCCACCACTGATCCCCGCTCCGGTTCTGATCTGCGCTGCCCGGGTCTGCGTCACCCCGTCTGCGCACCCATCGCCCCACCAGGCAGCTGAGAGACCTGGGGGATCCTTAAATCCCTATCTACGCCCGTGAGCTACCGTCCCAGCCCTTCTCCCCTGTGTTCCCACTTCCCCCGGTCTGGTTTCTCTCCGGCGCGCGGGGAGGGCTGGGTAAGGCTCGCTCCGAGCCGGGGAGGCTGGGGCCGTGGGCGTGAGCTCTGCCAGTCGGCGCAGATGCTGTATTTGCTCACACAACAGCTCTGCTTCCCCCTTCCAGATTTTGCCCTGAAAAAACTAGGGCGCAGCCACGCTGCCCACGGCTCCTAATCCCCCGCCCCGGCATCTGCCGCTCCCAGTGCGCGGGGACGGGGGAGCAGACGCGGGGGCCTGAGGGCTCCAGCGATGGATTAGGGGGCTCGGATCCAGGACAAGACCTCCTGCTCTGTTCGGTCCGTGCCAAGCGGCGGGCAGGGCATCCTTCCATTGCCGTGCTATCCCGCACATGCCGGCGTGTCCAGTTCAGGAATGAGCACCAGGGCATCACGGGGACCTCGTCTGCTCCGGTTCCCTTCTCCCTCCCTCGGGCTCCAGTGAGGCAGCGGGCCAAGGTCTCGGCATAGCCACGCGCCCACCGTCTCCGCACCGCGCGGTGACAGGGAGGCAGCACGATCTGCATTTACACAGGGATATTTAAAGCCCAAGCCGGGTGGGAAGCGCAGGAATCAATTTCCCGAGTGGGAGGGCGGGGTGTTATTTTTATATATTACTGGATACGCAGCTTAAATCTGGCCCTGGAAAATGAAGAGGAAATGGGGCGGGGTGGGGAAGGGACATCGCGTCCCGGCATCAGTGCTCTGCAGTCACTGGCTCCAGATGCTCTGGGAGGATCGCCCGTGGCTGCCAGCCCCAGGCCGTGCCACACCACATCCCTCTCCTGCCCGGGCCCCAGCTGGGGTGGCAGGAGGGGACAGGGACACGGACACACTCTTGCTTGTGTCCCCATCAGACATGTCCCTGCAGCCTGGCGTGCTGTGGTGGGCACTGGCAGTCACCGAGGTGCAAAATGAAAATGGTCGCAGTGAGGGAAGGCAAAGCCATGGAGCTGTTGTCAGTGCCCGCAGTTGCTCCACGCGAGGATCCGAGGGGATTGCTGCCAGCGAGAATCCGCTCCATGGTGAACACCCCCTCTGCTCCGAGCATCATCCCCTCTGCTCCGAGCATCATCCCCTCCATGGCGAGCATCCCCTCTGCTCCGAGCATCCCCAGCTCACAGCCGTGCCTTTTAGGGCCTCGCTGGCCCCGACCCGGGTGCGTGGGATGTTTCTCACTGAGCCGTGCACGCTCCTTGCTCAGCGACGCTGGTTTTCAAAGGTGGGCAGGGGCTCCTTTTGTGCTGGTTGTTAATTAAGAGGATCATTCAGAGCCACTGGTAGTGTAGTGTGTTGTCTTATAATAGTTGCAATTCTGTCCCTGTGCCAGCTTCCATTAGCAACAAAACCCACTTATCTTGTTCTTCCCTATCTCTCCCCTTTATATTTTTATCCTTCCCTTTCCCTGCGAGTCTCTCTCTCCTCTTTTTTCAGCCCCAGCACCGCAGTAATAATTCTACCAGTCGTCATCTCGGTTGACAAAACACTGTTGATGTGACAGCTCCGAGCTATGAAATCTCCGTTACCGCTCGATAATTAATTTACTAATTGCACGCGCTGCTTCGCCACGTGGCTGGCAGCCAGCTCCGGGGCCGGCGGTGCCATCCTGACCCCGGCGCCCGCCGGCCCGGGGATGCCTGGAGGGGAGGGATGGGGTGGTCCCCTCCCTGCACTGGGGACCACGGGGGGATTTCTGGGGGGATGGGGCCGCGCTGCTCGCTGAGGGGCTTCGCTGTGGGGCTGCCCCCCGGGGGTTGCTCCCTCCGTGAGGTTGGTGTGTGGATGTGGTTCTTCTGGGGAATGGGGGAAACTGGGATTTCCCGTACGAGGGGCAGGAGGGTGCCCCCAAAACCCCAACCAGGGAAGGGGTGATGGGGGCGACTCAGAACCTGCCTGTGCCGGGGAGGTGATGGTTCCCACGCCGGGGTTTCGGTGGCTGTGAAATGTTTTGATTTTCCCTGATTGCAGGAGTCAAAATGAGCAAAGTCTGCCAGAGCCACGGCGACCAGGCGGCATCTCTCACTTTGACGTCGCCGCTTGTTGCGTTCCTGGAGGGAAGCGTCGGGTTTTGCTTTGTTTTGTTGATTTTTTAGTTTTCCATTCGACGTCTCAAGCCGCAGACGATGTGTTTTCATCTGCAGGAAAAACTTCCTCAGGTCTCCGGCAGGACACACAGGGCAGGCCCTCAGCCATGCCCCTGCCTGGGGAGCAGCATTTGGGGTGAAACGCCCCTGTTTGGGGTGTTTAACAGTGTGGTGCTACGGGTGGGCATTGGGGAGGGGTGGGCCCTGCTCGGCTGGGCTTGGTGCCCCGCAGGGCTCTGCCCTGAGCCCGTACGGGATATGAGCAGGGAAGGGAAACTGAGGCACGGGCTGACAGCATGCAAGGGAGCTCAGTGCAGGGCTCACCTAATAACGTCTCGCCTGCGAAACCGAGCGGTGGGCTACATGGTGATTGCTTTTTGGGAGATGCCGTTACTGGGTGATGCGGCGGAAGGTGTCCTGCCTGTCTATTGGCATGGTCTCCTGCTGGGATCCGGCCGGCAATCGGGTGCTGGTGGCAGGTGGTGCCATCCTTGTGGGTGCCAAGCCATCGCTGCCTCTTGGGGTGCTGCTCCCCACCCCACCCTGCGTCAAATCCTCCTCTGCTTTTCAGGCTTTGGGGCTACCTCCTCCCATCGGTGGGTGGGTGGGCATGGGGGGCACCATGCCACGTCCCCCCGTGTTTTGGGGGCTTGGCATCCTCACCCAGAGCCCGGGAAAACCCAATCCATGATTTGGGATGGGAGAGGAGGGGATGGCGAGGGAGGGCAGGGGCTGCTGAGAGCTGAGGCCATTTGGGTGGATGAGTGATGGCTGTGAAGCACGAAGCTGTGGCTCTCAGCAGCTTTTGAAGCCTTGGGAAATTTGTCTTTCTGACTCGGCAAGGTGCTCAGGCGGGGAGGGAGATGCATTACAAGTTGAAATGCTTTGAGAGCAGAGGGGAAACATTATGTGATTCGAGCCCCGTTCCTCCCAGCGAGAGAAACCCAGTGAACACGATATATTGTATTCCTCCCATCCCTTCTCCTCCCCGTGCCCTGCGTGTAAACGCGCTTGTTCCCCGCTCCAGCTCCCGGGTCCTGGGCTGCAACCCGGAGCTGGCTGCCGCGGCACCCGCTTCGTGACGGGCCATACACCCATCACATCCAGAGGGATGCAGGGAACAGCGGGCAGGGGCTGGGGCAGAGCCCGGACCCTGGTCAGGGATAAAGCCCCTTCCCCTCCTGAGCATCCCAATGCTCTCCCCAGCCTTCCCCCAGGCAGGCTTTGTCCCCAGCAGAGGTGGGCGAGGGGATGGAGGGGCCTGATCCTGAGCATCCTGATGCTTTCCCAGCCTCTCCCCCCATGGCAGAGGGGCTCGAGGGGGCCGTGCCTCGAGCGGGTACTGGGCTGGGGAGGCTGGAGCCGTGCTGGGCCGAGCACACACCGCCTCGCCAGGGAGCCTGGGAGCTCAGCGTGACGTGTAAGGAGTCGAAAATAGAATCAATGCCGGTTTGTTCATGATAATAAATAGGAGCAAATTGCAAACAGTGGCTAAGCGCCTGACAAACGCTGGTATTTTAATGTCCTCACAAAAGACTCGTGTGTAAGTGGGACTTTGCATGAGTAATTCCATACATTTTTAATGGGGGGCCCTGGGGGAGAATCAATCACGCTGCGCAGTTGAGTTTCCCTAATGCAAGGCACAATACAAAGCAATTTTGGCTGATAAGGCGGCGCTGAGAGCGGCCGGCTCCCCGCGCGGCGGAGGGCGGCGTGGAGCTGCCGGCTCCTCGCCCACTTTGATGGCAAAGTCCCCCTGGGGCCATCTTCCCAGGGAGCATCCCGTTGGCAGAGCCGGCCACGTCTCCCTGGGAGTTACTGCTGGGGTCTCACTGGGAAGGTTTCTCTGGCTTTGTGGGACGGAGCGGTGGTCGCTGGGGGTTTGTGCGTGGAAGCTTGACCCTGGGTCAGCCACGGTCTGGAGATGCTGGCTGTCGCAGAGGGATGCTCTTCCCAGTGGTACCCAGGGATACAGGGATCGAGTCCTGCCTTGGGATGTGGGGTCCTATCTGGACACCCACCTCCCTCCAGGGCTTCTGGTTTTCGGGAGCACCCCAAGGCTCCTCTCCGGGCTCACTCGCGACCCAGGCTGCTGCCGGCGCGTCTTTCCAGAGAAACCAGTGATGACACAGGAGAGAGTCGGAGTGACAGGTGCCACCAGGAATAGCTCTTGGGGGGAAAAACGCCCGTATTGGCATTCCGGGCAATCCTGGCTCCGTTCATCTCCAGTGGCAGGACACTTGATAAATATGATGGGAGTGAGTGTGGGGCTGTGCGGGCAGAAGCACCCTTGGGTGCTCACACCCAGCGTGCGCGAGCAGCGCCCACCCCGTGCTCCCGCAGCAGGAGGGCATCCCTCGGGGACATGGGCCGTTTTTGGGGCAGCTCACCCGTCCCCCGTGACCCTGAGGGTTCAGCCTGGCCCTGCGGGTCCCGCACCAGGGCAGGAACCTTTTCTGGGAGGGCAGGCAGCAGGCGTTGGCTTTTTGTGATGGAAACACAGCGCTGCAGGAGCCAGGGGCTAATGTGCTGGGGGTAGCTGCTACAACTTCTGCCGGGGATCTATAGCACCTCGTTTACCACGATATTTTTTATGCTGAAATGGAAGAAAGCAGCTGCTATCTGTACAAAAAAAATTAGGCCAAAGGAGGAAAGTAATTTTGTAAAAGAAATAGGGAGATGTAGGGGGAGATGGGGAGGAGACAGATGAATAAACACAATCTACATGGAAACTGATAAAAATTCAATTTCTGCTCACACGCGTCCCGGTCTAGCTTCACTCCCTTCCTCTCCTCTTCTCCACGCGCTCCGGCATTGTCTGCAGCCCTCGTGCATCCATCTGGGATGTGGGAGGCAAACACAATGATTCTATTCTGCCTTCAACATGCTGCAAAATTTTCTTTAATTATGGTTCTTTAATTCCTCTGACTCTGGCTTTATCTTCAATATTTTTCCCTCGCAAGCAGTGGGCGCCAGGGTGAGCGTCCCGCGGGGCGAGACAGCCCCGGTGCTGGGGGTCCTGCGGGTGTGACCCTGCTCCTGCCACAGTGCCGCTGTGGTGGTGTGGGACACCCGGATGGGGGATGCGGGACCGCAACCCCGTGGGATGGAGGGGATTGGGAGGAATTGGCAACTCCTGCGAGCGCCCTGTGGTACCCACCAGCCTGGCTTTATCCCGTTCACAGGACTGGTGTCCCTGTAACCCCAGTTCCCGGAGCCAAGGGAGCGCACTGGGCTCTCCCTGATGCTTTTCAAGCATGTTTAGTGCCTTTGGCTCTGGGTTATTAAAAAAAAGAACACCTCCAAAAGCTTCCCGGGACCCCTTGCACCCCGTCTGCGAGCTGGGGTTGTGTGCTGTGAAGCGATGCCTGGGAGGGAAGGACCTTCCTTGGGTTCATCATGGCAACCATGGCTGGAAAACTCATCAGCATGAGCTTAACAACTGACTGCGGGCCAGCCTGGAAGCTTTGATGCGTCGTCTTTGATCCGGTCCCCATGCCACTCCGGCGGCCTCACGCTCATTCCTGGTGCACAGCCCATGCGGAGGCCACGCTGCCCAGCTCGCTCCTGGAGGAGACTTCTGCCTCTTCCTTCGCCTCTGATCCGGGATGGAGCAGCTCGCCTGCTGACGCCAGGATGCATTGCCTGTGGATAACAGTCCGTTTAGGCACATTTTTTACCAAGGCTGCTGGAGGAACGGGGTGATGCTAACGGTGGTGGCCCCTCCGCCCTGAAAGTTCACTCGGAGGAGCAGGAGGTGCGTGGAGCTGGGGCGGAGTGGCTCTGTTGGAGCAGGGCTGTCCTCGGGGGGTTGCAGCTCCCACCTTCCCCTCATCTCTTCTCCCACCGCAGCCTCCCTGGCCCAGCACCGGGCTCTGGATGCACCCTGAGGTGCTGCACATCCATGCCTGGCGCCAGGTGCCTGCATGTGGCGGGAGTCCTACGCATCCCTTGTAGCTGGGGACACGGGGCACAGGGCTTTGCAGCGCTGTGGTCCATCCCCACGGAGCGAGCGACAGCTCCGGGCGAGAGGGGATCGATGAGAGCAAAGCGAGTGTACTTCCGAATCCGTTCAAAGGGCAATGGAGCGTGGAAACGGCCGTGCTGCCGAGGAGCGGGACGCGTGCCGCCGGGATGTGGGGACAGCTGAGCCCTCCTCCCGCCGCACGCAGAGCCCTGAGGAGGCCAGACCCAATTCTGCAGGGTGCTTAGCACCCCCGGACAGGCCCTGAGTGCTGGAGGTGACAGGGCGGCACGGAGCATCCTCATGGTGTGGGACCTGCGTCATCCCCAGGGACCCCTGCTAAGAGGGCACCCAGGAGCGGGTGCTCTGCTCCCAAATGCCTCAGGCGTTTGGGACACCGTGCTCTGCACCATGAGTTGCCATGTTAGCGAGAGCTGGGAGCGGAAACGGAGGGTGTGGGGCGCCCACGTCCCCCGTGCACACCCACATCCCCCGTGCACGCCCACGTATGCGGAGGCTGAGCCGAGCAGCAGCCTGGTTTCCATAGGAAACCGAGCGGAGCCCAAAATCGTGCAGGGAGTGCTGGAGAGGCTCCGAAACGTGGCCCGAAGAGCTCTGCGCCCAGGGAGCCTCACTGTCCCAGCCTGCACTCCAGGGATGTGGGATGGCGGTGACAGTGTGGTGGCATCCGGGCGGCTGAGGGTGCAAGAGGGGCTGCGCCAGTGGCAGCTGGGCTGCGGCGGTGGGGCTTGGAGAGGGGATTTTGGTGATGAAACGCAGCCTTTGGGCACTCCCCTGATGCTTGCAAACGACCCAGATGGGGTGGCGAGGGGCTGTCACCTGTGCTGGGCCATGTCCCTGCCCTTCCCGCTGCCATGGGCTTGTGCAAGATGGGGGCTGCTCAAAGCTCGCCCAGAGCATCCCAGCTGGAGTAAGGGGGAATTTGGGTCTATCCAGAGCCCCCAGCCTGGTGCAGCCTGTAACCCGGGCACCCTGGGTGTGGGGAGGACACGTTTTCCTGGGAAGACCCCGTGAGCCAGGAGGGAGGAAGGACAGCAGCGTGTCAGGGTCGAGCGGAGACATCAGGCGCGCAAGGGAAGAGCTTTTTGTGGGCAGCAGGGTGGCACCTTCACCCTGTGCGCTGCCTGCATGCCAGCCCTCCTCCTCCTCCCCCTCTTCCTACACCTCCTCTTCCTCCTCCTCTTCTCCTCCTCCTCCCCTCCTCCTCCTCCACGGGCCTTTCACAGGCTGCCAAGTGAAGACGCGTTCAACGGGCTGCACGCTCCAAAAGTTGATAATTCCCCTCCAGGCAATTAAAAGGAAGCCATTTCTCCTCAATCAGCCATATTTGAATATGGAAATGATTTTTAATTACTCAGAGTCAATATCATTTTATCACCGAAATGTGTTTGAACGCGGTTCACCGTATTTGCAGGGCGTCTAATAACCTGAATGCAAATTTGCTGCGGTTCACGCTTTTTGAGCGTCCGGATGAGCGCGGGAAGGTGCTGCCCTTTGAAGGTTTTATTCCCAGGCTCCTGACGGGGCACGAAATGCCAGCCGCCCCTCCTGCCCTGCCCGCCGCCTCGGGTGTGAGGGCGGGGGGGACGCGGTGGCAGGGGACACGGGGACCGCGGCCGGCCTGGCCCCGAACCTGCTCAGGGTCAGCTCCGTGCGGAGCTTGTGACAGCTCGGCAGCGTTAGATCCCCGGCTGTTGTCTGCTGATTAATTTGCTAATTATGTTCTGCTTTTATCCGAGGGGCCTGGCGGCGGTGCGGAAATGTCAGGCACTTGTTTATGCCCCAGGTTGCTGGCGGAGTGACAAAGGCAGGGTCCCGGAGGAGCCACGCGTAACCTGGCCCTGCCAGCTCCGGCATCACCGCGCTGCGGCTCCCACGGGGCCGGGACCGAGCTGCTGCCTCTGCCACCGCCCTGCCGGCGGCCCTGGGCCTGGCCTTTTGCCTCCGTTTCCCCAGGGTGGGAGCTGAAAAGATCCGGATCCTTCTCCCTGCACGCCCTGAGGGTGGGGAGCGCTGGCACGGTGGCCTCAATGCCACCACGCTGCAGCAGGGTCCGACTGCCATCCCTGCGCGTCATGGGAGGGTGCTGAGCACACAGCGACCGGGGCAGCTTCCTGCGGGTGCAGCCCAGTGTTGTCCTCATCTCCCATGCATCCCAGTTCACAGCTTACTGGGAGGCACTGGGGCTCCAGTGGACCCATCTCCGACCGGAGATGCCACCCCCCTTGCTGAGAAGGGGACGAGGGATGCGGCTGAGCAGCTTCCCAGCCTCCAGCCTCTGGGTTTTCCGGCTGCGAAAGCCCATCAGGTGTCGGCGCTGAAGGCTGCGCTCCCACCAGACGGAGTAGCCGAGATGACACCCGCGCCGCCGGCTTCAGCCGGGCTCTCCGCAGCCCTCATGTATATTAATCGAGATGAATATTTATGCAAAGTCGCTCGCTCTTGAGCGGTTGCTCGCGTGCAGGCGCGATCCGGCTACCGCTGCCGGTTTGGACGGTGAAATGGCTCCGGTGGCCAGAGGCTGTGGGGTGGGAACGGGCAGGGCTGGGTGGGAGCTTGCTCCTTGCCAGGCTGCTTCGGCTCGGGGAGGATCTCCCAGCACAGTGGGATCCACAGGGATTTATCTTTGCGGAAGCCCTGGGATGGAGCAGGGCTGCTCCAGAGACCTGGAGGTGAAAATCCCACCGGTGTCCCACGTGCTGGCTCGCCGCTGATGCTCATCCCTCGATCCCACAGGTCCAGGATGCAGCCTCCGCACCCTCACCCAGCAGAAACCTTCCCAGTTTCTCCCAGTTTCTCCTCAGAGCGCCTGGCCCAGCACCTCGCATCCTTCATGCTGCCCTATCTCGTGCCAAGGCACCATCTCCGTGTTGGCGCAGACGGACAGAGGTCAGCCCCAGCCCGTCCTTCAGTGCACAAAGTGCCTAGAAAAATAAAAATGAAGATGCTGAGCTGGAACCCCTCTTCCTGGGAACAACAGCCTGGGAGCCGCTTGCGATCGGCTGTCGGCTGCGTGACGGCGGCAGCGCTCCTCGCTCCGGGACGAGCCCCAAAGCGAAATTTATTTCAGAGCACTTTCACGTCCTTCCTCTTCCGCTCATTGTGTGGGCTGCCCTCGCTCCTTTTCCTTTGCTTTTCTCCTGCCACCACCTGCAGAACCCATCGCGGCAAGGGGCCGCGGCCGTGAGCAGCAGCCATGGGCAGCCGGAGCGAGGCCAGCGGCTCCGTCGCAGCGATGGGCACCAAGTGACTGGCGAGGGCTCCTCCGCCGGCACTTACCACCTTCTCCCATTGGAGTGGATTATCTGGCACACCAGCCTTTCCTGATCATCTCTGGGTTTTGTGTTTTTTTGTTTTTCCACTGGAGCAATTTGCAACGAAGTTTACGGGAAGCGGTTCAGACAGGCGGCTGCACTCACCGGCTCCTCGCGGGCTGCCTTCTGCTCCCGCCTCGCCCCGCGGTTCCAGCTGAGATGTTCCTGCTAAACCTTTCTGAAAAGCCGCTCCTGCTCAGGGGCGACGAGCCCCGGGGATCGGGCCCATCACAGGCCGCGGGAACTTGGGGGCTGGTTGCAGCATCCCCACATCTGCCCCGGGCTGGGAGCTGGACCAGCTCTCTTCCCTGAATCCTCACCCAGGGGCCGCACACGGAGTAGCTGCCACCTCGCTGATTCTCCCCTGTCCCCAATTTCTGCGCCAAACCAAGGGGAAATAAGAGCGGGGATGCAGCAGCTCAAGCAGCTACGAAGAGCACCCAGTTGTCCTGGTAACAGTGGGTGCTGCTGGCTCCCGCAGCTCGGGGCCCCCCCAGCACCGGAGCCCTCCAGCCCCTCTTCACGGCGGGCAGGGTCCCAGCTAGGGCAGAGGCGAGTTTTGGCCAGGGAGTCTGGGCCAGGGGGGTGATGTGTAGGCTGGAAATGCCCCCTCACCGAAAGGGTGGCAGCAAGCACGGGGTGATGTTATGCGTACGACCATGGGCTGGGCCTGGTGGCACAGGGTTCTTGCAGGAGAGAGCGATGCCAATTGGGCTGTGCCGCAGCCGGCACCAGGGCTGGGGCAGAGCCCATGGGCGTCCCACCCTGCATCCCACCCTGCATCCCATCTGCATGGCTTGCAGGGCAGTGGTAGCTGGTGGCAAGTGACACATTTGGAAATTTGGGAGTCTATCAAGCATGCAGACCGATCCGGCTGTGGGAGCAAATACCTCGCGGGAAGCAGAGAGCGTGACCCAGAGCGCGGTGGGTTTGGGACGGCCCTTCTGCTGAGCTGCGGTGATCTGGATTTACAGAGACGGGCGCTGGAATACCCTCCGGTTGTGTCTGAGCTAATGATGCTTTTCTCCCTGGGATAAAGAACAGCCGGAGAAACTGGTGTGCTTGCGTTCAGCCTTGACCCAGAGGGGACAAGTGTCTGTCTGGGGACGCTGGGTCAGGTACCGGCCGGCAGCAGGGGAGAACTGGGAAAAGGGAATGCCGGGGACAGAGGGAGCCAAATGGTACAAAGCTCTCGGGTGGATACGACCCCACGCTTCCAGCAGTGCCGGGCTGGAGCTGAGCTGCAGATCCGCAGGGTCCTGGCGGTGCCTCCCACTACCGGATTTCTGCCTCTGTGGTGCCTGGCCCTGGACGGAGGCTGCGAGGGGCCGCCTGGAGAGTTGTGCACCCCCGGGGCTGAGCGCCGGGCGGGATGGGGCCAGCGGAGGTGGGACCACACTGCATTTCCAGCTGCATTTCCGTGTCGCATCCTTGCTGCGGGGCTGGGGCTCAGTGGCGGTGACGCCCTGGCCCCTCCAAGCCTGAGCTCCCCATGCTCCCCGTGGGCTCAGCCCTGGGCAGGATCCGGGCTGCAGCGGGGCCTCTGAGCTGGCGGCTCTGGGTTGCCCACGGAGCACCGAGACGCTCAGGTTTATCCTGTCTGTGCGTGGCCTTCACACGTGAAACCGCAGCTCTGCACCCCCCAAACACCACCGTGGCGCTGGGAGTCTGACATCCTCTGTGTCGCACACGCTTGTGCCACATTTGTGAGAACACGGGGTGTGCCAGCCCCATTTCTCTCCCCGTGCTGATGCTCCTGGTCTCCCTGCAGCCCAACCTGCTGTCAAAACACGCCATGCCAGGGCCTGCACGCGTGTGCCACACGGCTGCTGGCAGGGAGCGTGTGTGTGTGTGCCCCGGCACCTGTGCGTGTGCACGCGTGCACTGCCCGCGCACCAGCACGCGTGGATGGACCACTTGTGTGCACGCATGAACAACCCAGCCGCGCACACGCTGCTTTGCGAGCACATGCCATCCACACGCCTGCACACGCGTGTGACCTGCGCTCCACACACGAACCACAACACCCGCGTGCCTGTGCACCCCACATCCACGCCTGTCTGCTCCCCCCACACGCCCTCCCCTCATT